>VXBT01000762.1:15459-77254 GCA_013400235.1 Oriolus oriolus | reverse complement strand
CGCCGTCGCAGCAGGACGGTCGCAGCAACCCGTTCCGTCGGGAGATGGTGCCAGGATCTGCGGCCGCGTCCGGGTTTGCAGCAGGGAACCCGGCGGGGCCTGGATCTCCCCATCCTCCCCGTGGACCGTGCTCTCCGCCCCTGGGCTGGGGGGGAGGTGACATCTGCTACCATCACATTCTGGTTTCAGAAAAAGGAAGGCGTCTTCATCTTTTTTTTTCCCCCGGAAAAGCCGTTTGATAACCATGATTGCCTGAATCGCAGTCGTGGTCAGTGCAGCCGTATGCACTACATCTGCTTTCTGTAAGGATCAGAGTCAATAGGAGCAGTCTACCAAGACTTGTTTTACTGCCATCATAAATCTGCTCTTTAAGAGAGATGGGGCTGTGGGTCTGGGATGGAAAACTACGTCTTTTTGCTTTCCCCAGTTGTAGATTCTTTGGGCCGTGGAACTGCAGTTTGCTTTACAGAGTGCATTGCAGATCTGGCTGTTTTTGTAGCTGCTGAGGAACTAGAAGGCAGAGATGTTTGCCTGACTCTGCATACATTAAGAGTGAGCTAATGTGGGTGTAGGGCAGATCAGCCATGTAGCGTTTTTCTTGTCTTTTTCTTGTCTTTGACGTGCATCATGTTACACTAGCTGATAAGAGTACACCCAGGTGGCTGCAGTTTTGTGTCTGCTCTGCAACTGTGACCCGTGGGGTTCCAACCAACTTGCCCTGCAAAATATTCCAGTTATAGTACTCCAGGTTCTGCTGCATTGCTGTTAAATCTGGACCAGCTGCACCTGCTTTTGCAGCCCATGCTGGGAGCAAGCACGCAATGCCTGTTCTTCCCAAGAGGTGATGGTGACACAGAATGTGTTTATTCTCTGTGTGCTGCCAAACCAAGAGTGAGGTGCGTGTTTACCTTTGACTCTAATGCTGTGGGGGAAGGGGCAGGATCGGCTGCCCAGAAGAGCTGCTCAGGAGGGAAGAACAGTTACGATTGAATTCTGTGCATTTGTGTGTATTTGTACAGAAAAATTAAGGGACCACTGAATAATAATGGAAGATCACAAGAAACTCTGCAAAAGCAGAATATTTAGTGTTGTAATGCAACTTGGATGAATGTTGTGGATGTTTAATGAGTGAAATGTAAGCCTTACTGAAAGATGGCTTGCCTTCCTTGGAAAATGTGATCTGAGATTGAGATGCCCGTGAGCTTTTAGGCCAAACTGATTTCTACAAAGTAATGGTGGTTCAAGGTTGGCTGTGCACTGTGAATCATGTAATTCATTGCTTTTTCTTGGACATTTCTAGTTGTAGCTTAAAATGATACTTTTATCTTACATTAGTGCATTATCTTCACTTAAAGTACCAAACTTTCTGGCTACTATGCTGTCTTTTAACAGATGCAAGGCCAGCCTATTGGAAAGCTATCAAAATAAAAGTATTTACAGATTAGCTCTTCAGTTACAAAGTGTAAGAATGCTGGGGAGGTGATAAGTAAATGATTTTGTTTATGATAAATTCACAATTTCTTATCTGTTTGAAGGGTATAGTTGCATTCTGTTGGTTTTTGTGTTCTTTAAAAATTTGTTAGAATTGCCTTCATATATTTAAAACATAGGGGCTAGTGCTTTAGATGAGATTTTGTGATGCTGGATGTGGTGGCATTCTGGATGCCAAAGGCAAAAATCTTGTAGTCCACCACGCCCTTATTATTTTGGGGCAGGGAAATTGGGTGTGGGTTTTTGAAGATACAAACATCTTAATCTGAACATTTTGTTTGCTCTGCGGGAATGTGTGTACTCTGTAACACTTTGAATATAGAGACTATTGATTTTGAGGCTAAAGTTTGTGTCATCTATCTAAATAACAGCATAAATGAGAAACCTGAACTTTTTGCATACGAGATTTGAATGAATTTTAATTGGACCAGGATCTGGCTTCTGACTTCTTTGATGCCATTTTAAACCACAGTCATATGCAATGCTTATGTTCTTAAACTTAAGAAGCCTTCAGTATGAGGACTGTGTGCATCTTTGAAATGTAGTCAACAGTTCTTTTTATAAGCAGTGCTTATCAGCACTAGAGCCAGCAGAAAAGTCATGAAGATACTAAGAAATGGAATCTCCTGTTGAGCCGCTTGTTTTGTATTTTAACAGGCCGGTGTGGGTAGTCATTTGCAGTGGTTTTGTTGCTTGGCTTTAGGTTGTGTCAGTGTGTGGTAATGTTTACGGCAAGCAAAATCGGGAAAAACCCAGGTGGCTGGGAGAATAAACACTATGTATGCAAGTTTACGGTTAGTATCCATACTAATGAACATGCTAAAAAACCAAAAGAGGAATTATAATATAAACTTCAAAGTCTTCAAATAGGTAAAATGCAGGAAAAATCAAGCTGAGAGCTAAAACTTTTCACTTGCATCTCGTGGCCTAGATACTTCAAATTCAGCATTTTTCCCCTTGGCACATGAATTGTCTGTTATTGATTGTAGCTGCTCTGGATTTACATGGGATTATGAATCAAAAGAATCAGACCTTTTCTCTTAAGCTCGAAAAAAATCTAATTAAAAAATATTAGGGGTGCTTCAGATAGTTTAATACATGTTGTCCATAGGCAATGGAGCTTGATTAATTAAAGCTTAACTTTGAACGAGATCCTATTACCATAGACTTAAGTGAAGCCTTGATGTGCAGTAATGCATTTTTAAATGTGTTTTTCTGGTTTCCTAGAAGGTGAAGATTCCTGCTTAGTGAGAGATCTAGCAAACAACCCTCTGCTCATTCATCTCTGATAGATTGCCAGTAATACATATTGCATAGGGGTTAAAGGTTTCTGAGAAACAGATTGATTGGTTTTGCTTCACAGTAATGATTGCTTTGAAAAGTCAGCTACCAAGAGCGGTGTGACAGTATTTTTCTGTGTCCACTGCATGCATCGATGTTCTTCTAAAAAGCTGCATGTTTGTCGCTTTACTGGAGGGGCCTAGGGGAAGCATCTTTATTTGCTGCTTTCACATATGCAGGCACATGATGACACTGTCTGTCGTATTTCTGGAGAAATAAATACAGAAGCACTACAATGGGTACATGACAGCTATGGATGGCAGAGAACTTAGCTGAAGGTACTCCAGAACCATAAGAACGTGTGTTTCCACACTAAACCCTTTCTGCTAGAGACCTTCCATATTGACATGAGAGGAGGAATGAAAGTGCAGTTCTGTTTCTATGGAGTCCTGTTTCTACGGAGATGCTGCTAGGCAGGTGGCATCTCACCTGGTCCGTCGTGTCTCCTGTGGTAATTTCTGTCTAATTACAAATACTTACTGGGAGAAGTTTCCATCACCCATGAGCCTGTGTAAGTAACTGTCTGTGGGTAAGCAGTGGGGTTTTGAACATCACTGAGGAAACGGAAAGAGATGTATTACAGGTATTTAAAACAATATCTAGTCTACATGATGTAAACCACATGGGGAGCCTCTGTTTTTCCCTGTTTTTCCTCTGGTTTTGCTTAGCAAAAGGAGATGTTCTTCGATGTTTAGCTGATTAAAACCAAAAATTCAGAATGTTTAAATATTTTTTTTTTTAGCTATATACCTTCCCACTGTCTTCTCCAGCCTCTTTTCAGGCTGTTTGGTTCATCAAATCTTGCTCACAAACCAGCAAGTAAGCATTACTTGCATCTTTCTTTCTGATGAGCACTTCCATAAATGTTACTTTCCTTAAGAAGATGACCACCTTGTCACTCATCTGAGAAAAATGTGAGTGCAGGGAATGAGAGACTTTATTGAAAGTCTGTGAGTTAGTCACAACTGAGCACGACATCCCTGGAATTTAGGCTGAGTTCTTTTAGTGGTAGAGGTCTTTTTTGTTTTTTTTTTTTTTCCAACTAATTAAACTCTTCTGAACCTCTTTTGTGCATCAGGAACGTGCCTGCTGAATTGAATTTTCCAACACTGAACTTCAAAAGATGAGCACAGGTCAGAAAAACACCAGAACAGCAGAGTTGTGGAGGCTACAAAACATGGCCAAAACAAGATCAATTGAGCAACTACCCTACACTGACTCACTGTTGCTTTATTTTTTCCATTTTGGGTATGCATGTCAGGGTAAGAAATGCCTTTCTCTGTGTATGTGGTTAAGGTATTGGTTCAATATCTAGTATTTTTAGGTTTGATGCCCTATATTGATTTGGTTAAATAGTTATATTTCTCTGCAGGAACTTTCGCTTTTGTACATAAGACAATAGCTTTCTGATCATTCCTCATGTGGTGGTCATTCTGATTTGGTTTTTTTTTTTTAATAAACATATTTTCTCAAAACTTGGGTGGACAAGAACTTATGGTCTGGGTAAAAGGAAGGTTTTTTTAAAACAGAAGGAGTAGGAAAAAAGTAAGAACATAATGAAAGATTTTAAACATACATTACTGTGACTTAATTTTCCTGATATATGCTTAGGTTTTATTTGTGGATTTTTAAAATTTTATTTATTTATTCTGCTACATGAGTTGCAGTTCTTGCCAACAGTCTTAGTGTTATCATGTATTTATGGAGTGTCTATTCTGATGGGACTTTGATCATGTTTGAAATCTTGGTGCTTTGGAAGTCTCAAATATAACTCTTCAGACTAAATAAAATTAAATTGGGAAAAACATTTTTAAAAGAACAACTGAGACTAAAAAAGCTCTCACCAAAGTCAGATGAAGAACCACAGGGTAAAAGCTCTTGCGGCAGGTCTTTCCCAGGCTAACATCAGTAGAACGCTTAAACTTACACTCTTCAAATGCAAAGAACAGGCAAAACCAGTAGGTTTTTTGTATGTTGCTGTCCCAGGTAAATGTTAGGAGGGTGGGTACTGCCTCTAGTGTTGGAAGAGGAAATTGGTACGTTTTTGTATGATATGTGTGGGGGGCTGAAGGTTTTTTCCTTCTCTTTTCTTAACAGCTTTCTCACACCAGCTTTTTTATGATCACAGAGTAATTTGACTTGGAAAGGATCCTTGGATGCCATCTGATCTAAGCTCTGCTCAGATCAGGTGACTGAGACAAGGGCTGCACATCCCGTGTTTGTAGCCCATGGCTTAAGCAAGGCAGGAGGCTCTGAAGGTGGAGTGCTGTGCCTCCCACGGGTGTCAAACACCAGCTCATGCAGCACGTTTTGCTACAGTCCTGGTGTGGTGGGGTGAGATATGACTGCTGGAGAGAGACCTTCCTCCAACCTGCCCTCCTCATCCTCTGCTGGGCAAGCTGCCCTGCAGAAAGCTGCTTGCTTTGCTGCTGGCATTTGGGGCGGTGGGAGTGTTTGGGTGAAGGACATATACCGTGTGAGGGAAAGAGCAATCTCCTCCTGATGGCTGCTGGTTTTAAGTCCTTCTTACCACTGCCATTTCCCCTAGGAAAGGACTGAAATACAGGTGTATTTGCTGTATTAGCCAATTCAGTGGCCTGAATTGTATTTTTTTTAATTGAGTTTTGAAGATGGTCAAGATGGAGGAAATTTTTGCCCAGATGTTTAGAAAACTGTTTTCTTGGTGTTAAATTATTTTGCAGCGGTTTCAAAATTAGAGTACTGTTTTTAAGAAATGGAAAATTTATTGAGCAGCATTCCTAGTATCTATGTGCAATGCAGTCACATTTAACTTAATGAGAAAATCTGTCTCAGTAATGCTGTGGTGAGCTAACAGAAATTTGTATTAAATAAGAGTCAGTGCAAAAGCAGCCTCTAACTTTGTAATTCCATTGCATTTATAGTGGACATTTTACATAACCTTTCCACAAACTTGGTGTGTATTCCTGATATTCACACCTATTATACCTTTTGTCTCAGAGTGATAAATAAGGATGAACTGAGGCTTCTGCTCTTGCTTTCCAATTATCATTCCTTGCTGATAAATGATTAATGTAATCCACTTATGAGATTGCCACAACATCATTCAGATTTTGGCATCTTAATTTTATTTCATAACAATGAGAAAATCCCAAAGCCGTCAAAATCTTCCTTGTGTAGGACCGTGCTAGGGCTGCAAGGCACATGGGAAGGAGATGTTAGAGCTCGATGCCTTCTTGACGAGGAGATGGGCATCAGCCCAAGGGCACAGTGTACTTCATAATACTGGCTCTGCATTAGCTTCAACATCCAGGCTTTAGACTTTCAGCTGCAGCCACATGATGATTAGCCTGACTGCTTAGCCCTAGTTTAAAGTCTTGTCCAAGTCAGGCAGTTTTAATGCATTGTATTTTTGGTGTAGCGCCCTTTGCCCACACTGATTTTTAGCAGTTTTAGTTGCAGTTTTAGTTGCAGTTAAGGTTGAGTGTGGACTTCATACATCCTCACATACCTTTCTATTTCTTTACCTGGCTAAAGACTGAATGTCTTTATTTCAGCTTAGGTCAAGCTGCTTTTGAATGCAAATATAAAAGCTACATGAAACACATTTATGTTTTAAGAGTTACACAGACTTATTGCTTCGATCTACAATACATCAAACATATTTTGGATTAAAATCAAGCTACATTATTAAAAAAAACCCCTAGTATTTCTCATTAGCTACTGACTTGGTTATATCTGGGTTTGAAGTCAAGATAACCCAACCTCTTGAGCAAAATTTTTGTCTCAAAGAAAGTCAAATAAGTAAGCTGGAAAGAGAAGAGAAGAATATATTGATTAAGATGTGTATAAGATGTGCCTGTATAATTGTTTTTTAGATAAAAAGTAGTCTCAGTAATGTATCATGTGACCCTTTGGGTTATATTGGTTGTCACAGGTGACATGGAGCATCAGCTGATGTCTTCCATTGCTCTGGTTATGACAGTGCCTGTGTCACTGGGGTCCCGTTGTTAGCTGTCATTGACCAAGGACAGCAAAACATTTCCTAAAGGAGATCTGGTTCTCTGTCAGACCCTCCTCAGGTAAATTGCTGCCTGATAGCCAACAGAAGCAGTTTGAGCTGAATGTCAGCGTGGAAGTACAGTTGCATGAAAAGTAAATACTAAAAGCACAATTGCAGCTTGTATACAGTTAACATTCGTAAGGTCAACTTTCAGAAAGGTAGGAAGTTCCCTACTTCAAAACTGATTTGGTGATTCTCTAGGAATTAAAAGTGGAGTGAACAACGTTTTTGTGCATGGAACAAAGGCAGTTTTTATATGTCGCAGTTCAGGTGTGTAAATTCATATTTTATTGAAGATACCTTTTCTTCAGCCCCTTTATCCACGAAGATAATGGCCAGAGGTTCAAATATTGGTTTTTTTTTTTTCCTTCCAGTATATAACTGTTGAAACCTGGACAGTTCACAACTCAGTTTTGATCTTCAATATTAAAGTCTGTGTTATGCTCTTGTAAGCAGGCACTGTAGTGCAAGTTCATGTATGTACACCGGGTATGCTCCGGATAACAGAATAGCACAAACAGCAGTAAGGTAAGAGCTCCTTTTTCACATTAAGAAACAGAACTTCTTCATTTATATTTAAAAGAAAGGCTTTTAGCTGCCTGCCCGAGAGCCTTGTGTTTTCAAACAGCAGTGTGTAAAACCGTCATTTTAGGGCCATTGGTCATTGGAAACACTGAGGATGTGTTATACTTCTGTAGGTGTCTTACACCTGAAACCAGAGGGTGAAATTACCAGGAAGGGATTCACAGAGTGGGATTGACTAATTCAGAGTTTCTTGTGATGGAAGGAAGAGGATCATATTTTTTTCAGTCAGTTTAAATTATTCCAAAATCAGTCTGAAGGTTTAATAATCATATGAACTGTGAAGACTGAAGGACAGTACACAAAAACCTCTGCTCTTCTTCTGTTTTTATAATATTCTGTGTCTCCGTTACTATGCTTAGTATATCAAAAAATCAGGCACGCCTCCCCCCCTCTTAAAGACTGACCTCCTGCAACTGATCCCACAGTGATGCAATAAGTGACTGCAAATCCACAGTCACTTTATTTACTCTGCCTGTTGAAGACTTCTCCTCTGTCCTGTGTATAACAGGAATCCTCTGGCTTCGTGGCTTTTTGCAAATCCCGCACAATTACTATGATGTAAAAGTGTACAAACCTTGGTGGCCTCCTTTTTTGTGCTGACTTTTCAGATGTAGTGAGGTACTGAACAGTGGGTGTAATCGGTGTAAAACTCACCCAGTGAAGCCTTTGGGTAGGTTTTGTTGGTCTTCACCTGCCACCTGTGGGGATTCATGCTCAGATGGGAAGACATTGTTGCCAATGCAAAGCCATCACATCTTTGAAGTATGAGGTATTGCGCAGTGAAGTCACCTGTAATTATTTGTATTTAGTTTGAACAGCATGTAAGACCCATCTGAAATGCCAGTGGGTTTTAGGAAGGAAGACTGCTTGCAGAGAAAAGCTGCTCAGTGTGAAGTAGCAGTCTGTTCTGTGGCCTCATGGAAAACCCACCTGTTTTACACTAGTGCCGCCTGACAAGGAAGAGGCCTTGCCCTGTTCTTGTGTCTGGTCTGCTCAGACATCAGTCAGTAGGAAGCAAGAGTTCATAGTGGGGAAAATATGGAAGATAGAGGAGTCTAATCGATCTTTTTTTTTTCTCTAAGAAGACAGATTGGGATGTTGAAAGTGCAAAAAATATCAGTCACTTCTTCTGGCAGTGTCAAGGGAGCTTGCATGAGGTTGGTGACAGAAGCAGATTATGTAGGGAAAAAATCAAACTTCACGGAGACTTTCAGTTGTACATAGTTCCATGTTCACCTGGTCAAACTTCCTGAAGCCTTCAAGCACTGTGGCAATGCAGCTTTCAAGATCAAGTCCAAATTTTAGCATTATTTTTGACTAAAGTATTTGGTGCAGTGATTACACTTTGGCAGGGAAGTGATTATCAGCATAGGTTTTCTATGTTGGTGCCTGTCACTGCTCTTTAAAAGTTGCATTCTATTTGGAGGAGAGGAGTGAGGAAGGGAAGAGATTTGTGTAACTGGAGCATCCATCTGGTGCATTTTGATGACACAGCCTGTTAGTGCGTTATTTGTTACTTGCTGTAACCAAGGCAATGCCAAATATGTAACAAGGGCTTAGCATACAATGTAAAAAGCACCTGCTACTGTGCCTGAATCACATATTCAGACTGCTATAATTTCTGAAGTCTGTTTATTCTTGCACACTTGTTTATTAAATGAATCTTTTGAAGACACTTGAAGATCCAATGACCACAGCTGTTTTAAAATAGCATTCATGAAATAGGCACTTGTTTTTACCAAGAGGAAGGAATCTCCCAGAAGGTCTGCCATGCTTTCATTATCCAAATGGCAAATCTTCTGGCTGTAGTCCTGCCTAAACACAAGATGTACAGATCCACATACTAGGCTTCGGGGGTGTAAATCTGGAAACTATTTTCTGCTGAGGATGAATTAAAGCCTTAGAAGTCTAGACTGTTGTTCTGTTGCTTGTCAGCTGTTAGGCTTTCCCCACAGGCAGTTGTTTCTGATTTCTGTTGTATTGGCTCCCAAGTCTGCTGCTGCTGATGGTTATAGCCTACCAAGTAAGCACTGACACTGGGAACTGATGAGATTTTTGACACTTTCAGTTGTGAGAAGGCATTTAAATGTCAGAAGCAAACATGGAGTGAAAATACAGCTATTTCGATATGCATTCTATGAGATGGTGGCAGTATTGTTGCAAGTTTTAACCTGGGGACTCAGGGGGGTAGCAGTGCCTTCCTTTTTTGTTTCCAGGATTATATTTGTGATCACAGATTCTTCAGTCTCCGCCCCAAGTACTTCAGAGGAAACCTTCTTCTATGCTAGTTATTATTTTATTTTTCCTATCCCTAAGTGTAGCATGTGAAAATTGAATTCCTCTTTCTAAGGCATAGCATTGTCACCCTTCATCTCAATCTGCATGGCACTTGTGGCAAGGTCCTCGTGGAATGTAATCTCATGTACATATTTGATTTTACATCCGGTGTGTATTGTTTATGTGTATAGTTTTTCTGGGGGTGCTTTGTATTTTACATGCCTTTGAACTGTACGTGGTGGAGATTTAATACTCTTCTTTTTTTTCTTCTCTCCCATCTGTGTCTGGTTTGTAAGTAACACCATAATGTTTTCTGTTTGTTCTTCTTTGTCCTGAGGAGACTAATTGTTCTGGCTCTAAATGTAGCCCTGTTCATGACTTCACAGTACGTGTGATGTATTTCCCAAGAAAAAACAATGATGTAATATATGGATGGATTTTTATATGTGTCACGGTTTGACGCTGGTTAGGCGCCAAGTACCACGAAAAACTATTCACTTACTTGTCTCTGCTATAGCTGAGCAGATAAGGGGAAATTAAAGGGGGTGCGAGGGGTCCAGGTTAAAGAAAAGCCTTTGCAAAGGCTTTGCAAAGGCTGGTGGACCTGTGCTGGAAGTTTGGGGACAGAATTGCATTTAATCTAAAAACACATTTTTCAGAAAAAAACACCACCTTTAGCTCTTGAAAATTATTGGACAGTCATAGATGGTGTTAGTGGGGGTACCTTAGAGCTTAGAAATTGACAGATGCTTGACCATTCTGAATGTGGAAACAGCTTTAGAGGAGCCACTGGCCCAGAGCATCTAAATAAATCTTTGTCACGTAACACTGAAGACTTGGCAGTGGGTGGTGACCATTATGCATAACTCTGATATTTCTGACTCGGGGAAAGTATTTCCTTTTTCTGTGGCCTTGTGAATTTATGATCAAAGAAAGAAATTTTTCTCAGTTTTACATTTGCCTCTTTTTATTAATGCTAAATAAATTGTTGGGATGCTGTGTGTACATGAATAAGATGGTGTTTGGTTTTCTTCTGCCTTGCTAATAAAGGTGCTTAGTGAATTACAGGAACAGAAGACCTCATTGTGTCTGGCATGGACACAGTTTCTCTTATTATTTTCTGCATATCAAGTGCATGGCGCTTCTGTAGTGTCTGGTTAGCAAAGGAAGTTACGCTGTTGTTGCTGATGTGATTGTACACTGCTTTAGGTGAAGGTTTGCATGGTTTCTCCAATTTATTAGGAATAATTGCATTCCTGGTTTCTTTCTCCGTTTTACCTGGTAAACACTGTACTGTCAAAGAAAGAACTGCAGCAATTTTGGGTAGAAATTGGGTAATTAGTCTACCCTGTGGAAATGGCACTTTTCCCCTAAATTTAAAAAGATTTTTCTTTCTTTCTTTTTTTCTTTTTTTTTTTTTTTTTGTTCAACTCTTTACATTTGAGGCATGACAGAAGTCCAAGGTTTTTAATGTTGAAGCATGACTTGCTATTGAAGCTCTTTGCTTTAAATGCACTTAAAAACTTTTGATCTCTGCCTAAGTTGTGTGCATTTTACAGCTTGGGTTGGTTGTCTTATACAAATAACACAAAGATGTTCACAGGGCGGGAATGATGCTTAATAACTGGAGAGGAGCAAAATGTTATCTCCCCTTTGTTAATAAAGAGGAATAATCTTACCTTGTAACCAAAAAAAAGCCCTGGTGGAAACAAAGCTAACTATGGTAAGGAGGATTTAACTGTGAATGATATGGTGAGACAGAGAAAGAACTAAGCATTGGAAAGAACATCTCAACACTGATGTCCACCAGACTGTGAAACAGTCTCCTAGGGAGTGAAGGAAGATACATTTTTGGAGAAGTGAATACTGAGTTGTGCAAGGGCTTCAACAATACTGTAGGGAGCAATCCTCAGCTTGAACAATCTCTTTCAGAGGGATTTTCACATAGTTCTGCTTTTCACAATCCAGGATGAATTTATCCTTGAAACTGATTTAAGCAGCTTTTCTTTTCTTCTTTTGTGACCAGATGTTGTTTTCTTCCATGAGAATAACAATTTGATGATGTGGTAAATTATTTTGAACTTAAGTTTTGTCCTTGAAGCACCATTTCATGACTCAGTGGTCAACTTCTTTAGGCTGATATTTCGAGTAATGTACAGTAAAGGTTGGGAATGTGCCTTATCTGTTTGGTCTTGCAAAGGAAGATCAAGTGATTGTAGTGTAATTACTTAGGGTCATGCTTCGTAGCAAATTTTTATATTCCTCTGCAACTTATTGGAATGCTTTTAGTAAGGGTGCCATGTACCAATGGGTCTGTCTTTGATTAATTTCAAACATTATTACCTCAGTTTGTGCTACTTGCCTTTCCTCCTTCAAAAATACAGGGAAAGTAAAATCTGTAGAAAAACCAACTTTCATGTGTAAGGACCAGATAGATTCACAGTGAGTGGCAAAGGGAGTGCAATCAAATGCTGGATAAAAAGAGATCAGACAAAAATAGTAAAATTGTGCAAATACCCTCAATGAAATAACGGCCATCATGGGAAGAGGGTTAGTTAATTTTTTTTGCTAGTGGTAAGGCATAGCTGGATGTTTCTGGGTTAAAAGTGTTGGAAAAAATAATTGTAAATGTTGTGAGAAACTGTAGTAGTAATGATGAATTAGCAGAAACACTGCTAGGGAATAGGTTTGGAAAATTCTTTATGGGATTTGGGAGTTACTATAGTTGAAGAAAAACTCTTTTAGCTCCTGATTGTTAGATTTTCTTTCCAGGAAGAATGTAATTTCTAGCTGAAGTATCTTTGACTGCCGCAGCTGCCTATCAAAAGAAGGTGCTGTGTGTTTGGTTTTTATGAAAAGATGAAGTAGATATTTTGATTGCAAGATGCCTTGAGCTGTTTTGGAACATTTCTCCTCGCTTCCCCACTGGGAAGGTTTCAGCTGTGCCACTGTAGCACTGAGGATTCTTATTGTCACTTCTCTCCAGATCATTTTTCCAATAGTCTTAAAATCTGCCATTGTAGCAAATGTTTTTTAGTAGTACAAGAATTACTAACATTATTTCTGTAGACTATTGCTGTTTCTGTAATCATCCCGACTTTCCTTTTACACAGTGCCCATCATTGTAATACCCTCAGCATACAAAGCAGGCAGCACTGCCTGTTGCACAGCCACAACTTGCAGCAGACCAAAAGGCAATAATCAGGCATCAAGCCTGTCCCCGTTGAGTGAGTTCTGGGGTTTTGATTGCACATGGTGTGACTGCAATTGTATAAAACTGGTGTAGTGGCTTCAGTCCTGCTCAGAACTGAGGAAATCACTGTACGACATGTCACTGAATTAGCCAATTCCTTAGATGTATTTTGCTTGCAAGTAGTGAGCAGTCTAACAGATTGTACATTTTGTTTCTTCTTCCGTTACCCCTCAGCTTTTCCAACAGAGAGGGTTTTGAGTCAGAGTTGAAAAACTACAATTTTCAGTAAAACAGATTTTATAACATGTATACAGCAGTTGCTGATTCATTTTATCTTTTTAAGATCTTTTCCCTGCTTTTGAAAGCTGTATGAAATCCATTTATTTGACAGACCTTTCCAGATCTTTAAAACTGGAACAGTAGTGAAGTAGCATGCGGAAGGTTGTGTGGTCCCCATAGCCGTGTGCCTGTGTGGATTGCTGGCTCTGGTGGGGTGCCCCAAAAAACCTGCTGCAGCTCTGGTTTCTCATGTGGGAGCCTGTTCAGTGAAACAGAGAAGTTTGCCTGCTGTTCTGCCAGCTGTGCTTTGTGACTTCTCTGCTTTCGCTGTGCTGTGTGAGGAGTTTGAAGGCACACCAGAAAATCTGCCAGGAACTGTCAACTTTTGGTTTTGGTTCTAAGTTTGATAGTGAGTTGCTGATGTTGTTGCTGCATGTGTAACACAGATCAGAAGTCACTGAGAGAGTGGTGAAATGGTTGTGCAGCTCAGGTGCTGAGTCTATGACTTCAGCCAGCCTACTAAAAATGTTGGCTTTATATTTTCAATAAATACAGTACAAGTAATTGAACAACTTCTGCCTGATGCCTGGAGCTTATTATTAAGGGATTTCACAGTCCTCCATGACTTCTGGTGAAATTCACTGACGCTTGTGCAAAGGTTTAACTTGAATGTGTATTATTTGAAAAATGGTACAAATACCTGAAAAATACCTTTTCTTTGTTTCCTTTCTGTGTAGAGCAACAAAAAAAAAGCAGTGGAGGTGACATTGCTGCTTCAGTGTTGAGGGAGTAAGGATAGAAGAATTGATAATCCTCTCTGTGTGGGAGATGACCTTTTTAATTTAAAGTAGCACTTAGTTTATTTTGATAGTAGTTATTACATTGCATGCTTCTGTTTACATTTTCACTAACTGCTTGCTCTTGAATAGCTTCTAGTAAAGCCCAGTAAAGCCATTTTCTGAGCAATGAATAGCCTAGCTGAGCACGGCATTGTGGAAGCCCCTGGATAACAGCTGAGACTATGCTTTTGAGCCTCAACATACAAAATCTCTGAGGTGGAAATTAGTCAGAGTGAAAGGTATTATGAACAGCATATTTCCTAAGCTTAGCTATATCTTACCTAAGTGAGATTTTCTTCCTGGGGATTCCAGGGTTGCAAATCCTTAGATATTTTAAAAAGTAGGAAATAGAAATGTCTGAGAGTCCTAAAGAGTTTTTGATTTAACAGATCACTGATCTGCTTGTTGCAAAACTACCCAAGTCCCAAACAATGACTTTTTGCCTGCTCCAGGACACTACAAGAAGCCATGTTTTTAATGAGGAAAAAACAATCCAGTGGCATCTGATTTAAATCTCTGTAGCTTTGCTCTAATCCTGCCATTAACAAAAAGCTGTGTTCAATTTTGTGGAGTTATTCTTATTTAGAATAAACTGGAGGTCCCTCCTTTACTGTGTAATCCATATGGTTGGTACTTACAGTGTCAAAGGCTTACTTGGAAGCTGAGCTGAGGTGGCACAGAGGTCTTGTAGACACCTCGGGAGAATATGCCCATATTCTACTTGAAAGCGATTTTGCTATGTAAGTTTTCACATTTCTGCTCTTTGGGTTTTTTTTTTTTCTGTTTGTTTTGTTTTGTTGCTGGTTTTTTGTGCTGCTCTCAGAAAAGAAATCTGCGTAAGTAATTTCTTTCTCCCCCTTGTAAGCTGCACGTGGACCATGCTCTTTTTATGCTTGCACTGTCCTAACATCAGAATGGCTTGGCTGATTTATGATTTTTTCAAATTTTTGTTGAGGTCAAAAATGAAGAAACTTAAAAAAATTTTGTACAGTCGTTTATAGGTGGGGTAAGAAATACAGCCAGAGAAATCTGTAAGAGAACAGACATGCTGAATAAGTAGACTGTTTCCTAAATAGTGCTCTTACAAAAAATATATATTTTTTTAGGTAAAATGACATTATTGCTCTTCTATATCTTTTCCTCTTGTTGGTAGTTGTGATTCTGTTCTTGCTATAGGAATTTGCTTAGTTAGGTTTTTTTATTTGTTTTACTTTTGAATTAAATTTGGGCAGTATATTAAAACCAACCAACCAACCAAAATCCACCACAAACAGAACCACCTCCCCCCCCCTACCCTGCTGCCACCAAACCACAGAAGCTGGTAAATTTGGACTGTGGGCAGCTATTTCGAGGCAATTTTTATGTTAATAAGGTATTTTTTACTGTGAGCAGTTAAAAGTTGTTCTCCTCTAATGTGGAACATTAGGCTTTCCTCAGGCTTATGAAGCTTGGAGGAATTTAAAAAAAAATTCTTTCTTATCCAGATCACATTTGTGGGAATGTAGATAGAGTGAAAAAAAAAATTCTAGAACAGCAGTCATATAATACTTTCCACATAAAAGACTGAAGTGTTTTAAATTGTCTGTCTTTAACAGTATGGATGTGTTTCTTTACATGATTCAGAAACATTCAAAAGCTTTTAATTACTATTTTGTTTGTTTATTTCTAAGTTTCTACACAATTTAGTTGGTGTTTGTAGCATTAATAAGAATCATGACACTACACTACCTTGTACAGAATTTATCAGGGGTTTGTCCACAGAGACAGAATGCATAGGTTAATAGAAAAGCCAGCAATGAAATCCTACATGTGCTTTTGGGATGGAAGAGGCACTGTTCAGCCTTATTTTCTGGCTATCTTTTTAGCTTCTTGTGGGAGATAATAGGTGGATGAGAGAATGATCTTTCAGTGAATTGACACTACTGCATTTCTGTACTTGAGTTGTGCTCTTGTACAGTTCTCTCTATGCTTTATCTTTTGCTTTCTGTCATGGCTTGCCCCTACTTTATGGTCTTGTCAGAACTCAGAAAATTTCAATAGGCAGGTTGCAAAATTTAGAAAAAATCAGTCCTGGAGTAAAGCCAAACAGGAACATCATTTATTAAAGAAGTGATTACTAAGTAGATGGGTTCTGTACACAGGGAAGGAGCTGAATTTTTGGGTAGTAAGACGTTTGGAAATTTGTAAAGAATCTCATAAAATAGACCTGCAGTTGAAAGTGTTTCAACAGACAAACCAAGTATCTTTCCATGTGTGACTTGTAACCACATTGCCTACCTCTTCCTCTGCCCTGGCATCAGCACCTGGCAGGAGAAGGTCCGGCACCTTCTGATCCCTGCCACACTGGTGTAGAACTGTGTCAGCCCCAGGTGTTTTGAAGTGTAAAGCTTTTTCTGTATCTTATGTAATTCAAAGCAGCAGGCTGTCAGGACTGCTCACTTTTACAATACAGTTGGTTTGTATTTGGAGATGAGTGAAAGTGAAGTTAGGAAACCTGACACAAGAGTAGCTAGCACAGTACAGACAGGAAAGTGCTGCTATGGGGAAGAACTTCCATGAGAGGATCTGGGAGATGTGTCTGGTCCAATGCCAAGACTGGTGAAATGAAGGAAGGCTGGCACTGGGGATCTGTGTGATGAACTAAAGACAGCCATGGGGCCGCGATTCCTCCCCTGCTTTAATTTTCGTAAGAAATTAAAGATACAAAGAACCTGATTTTCGTAAGATTCCTAAGGATTTCATAATTCTGCTGTTCTTATAGTGGTCTATTGATTTCTTGCCCCACTCTCCATATCCTTACTACACATCTCCCTAGAAAGCCAGGAAGTTGGTCATGAAGGAGAAGAGGGTGAGGACAGGGTCAGGCTGAGCAGTGGGACTGGTCATGCCATGTGTGGATTGGTCTGCCAGCTGCTGCTGGACTTCTCACACTTCACCTGCTGGGACAATGAACTGGGATTGCTTGTGAAGCTTTAAGAAAGTCCATTATCTTTGTGGCTCTTATGAAATAAATTAAAAATTATCCAGTGGCTAAAAAAAAAATAAGTGTGAGAAATAAAGAAATGTTTAATCGCTTAGAACTATTGTTTGTGGATTAGCAAAAGATCCTACCTTCCGGGCTCTTTAATCATAGGGTGGTTTTTTTCCAGTGTAATGTTATTCACAGGTTGTAATCTGAAAAGCTTGAGTGGCTCTTTGTTTTTGTTTAGGAAAACAGTAAGTGAAAATCAGTGACAGAATATCTTAAATTTTTAATGAAGCTTTAACTATATCTGCATTTTTGTTTGAGTGATATCAGCATGTATAAAAACATTATGTATACTTCACATATATAACTAGGTCTCCACAGAACTGCTTATGTACAGATAATTATTTTATTGTTTACGCTTTTTAAGTTCATTCTTGCTTATGGCTTTGGTGATTTGGTGTTTGGATTCTCCACAGATCTTTAAAGAGTTGATGCTATATGAAGTACAGAATTTCAATTATGTTTCTAAAAACATTGTTTAAATGTTTCGATGTTAAAAAATATTTTTTTTATAGTTCTCCATAAGCTAAATTTCAGACCATGATTACTTCATCCTCCTTTTTTACTTCCTTTTTTGTTTCTCACTGAGACTTGAGTTATGATTAATTGAATAAAATATTACTGAAGGAGGTTATTAGAATCCTTAGATGGCTGTTCTTAGTTTCAGCACTTGTCATTTTGCGATTGTAGTGATCTTTCATAAAAAGCTCATGCAGCTAATAGTAGTATTTTTATTTGCACATACAATGTTTTTACAAGTGAATGAGCTCTTCAAGAGAGTAGTGTCAGTTACTCTAGGAGAAATACAGAACTTTGTGATAATCAGACCTTTTCTGTTTTGAACTGTTTTCTTGACATTTTTCAATAAATATTTGAAATAATTTTGAATCCTTACTATTATTATCACTATTGTGCCACTACTGCTGTACAGTGGAAAATAATGGGTTATGGAGAGGAAAACTCACCCATTAGACACAGATTTTCAAGACATTAGGCTGATTTCATCTATAACCTCTTCACTGCAATAAAGTAGAATTTAGGCCATCAAAACTGGTGGAAAGAGTTGGCATTTAGGTTTCTGTTTTGTATTTTGTTTTCTGTCTTGGATATTATTATCTGAATTGACAGATGATTGACAGACAAAGTATTCTTTGTCACCACTGAATCAAGAGATTTTGATTAAAAGCAGGTTAAAGATGTAAGAATGAATCTAATTATAGTGAGTTACTCTTTTTTCCTTTTTTTAAGAATTATAAAGACAGGGTTTTATTTTATCAATATATGCTTTTATTATTCTGTTGACTTCTACATTTTTAATTTCACTTTCTGAGAGAGAATTGTTCAAAGACTGTGATTTATTTTGATGATCGATTATTTTGACATGTTTTTATTCTGTTTTCCTCTGGTAAAGGTGAGCTACGAAGGTATCCTCTTACTATGAGTTGAGTCAACTTTTTTTTTGGTAATAGTTTTTTAAAATTTAATACTTTGCTTCTCTTTGTAGAAGGTTTCCTGATAAGTCCCTGGTCTAAATTTATTTATTTATTAGTTTCAGTGGCAGTGGGGAGAGTCTGGGTGGATTCCATGTTGTGCTTCCTTTGAGATTCAGTGTAATCTCAGCTGTAAGACATAGTATGCAAACCACAGTTTGAAGGAGGGTGGTGGAAGTGTCTAGAGGACACTTAAGTGAAGAGGGAATCCGCACTGTTAAGTGGGGATTGTTTAGGCCAAAGACAGGATGGTGTGCACACAGCGCTGAAAATACCTGCAGTGAAGAAAGAGGCAGCAGGCACTCTGTTCTTGGTTTGCCAGGACTGGATATAACTAACCAGCTTGCACTGAAACAGTGAAGAGTCGGATGAGAGCTTGGGAAAACTGCCAGCAGTATGGATATTGAAACACTCAAATCTGACCAAGTAACCATGGATAAATACACACATCAGAAATGTCAGAAATGTCATCACTGTCACTGATGCTGACTTCGGAGACAGGGACATTGATATGGTTGTGTCAGATGGCGTCTCACGATATGATTCAGTGATTGCTGAGTTTTTGGTATGTTGTCACAGAGCTGCAGTTTGATTGGTTTTGTAGGCAGGGGGGTAAAATCAATCCCCTCGAAGCCCCCTTTTTTTTTTTTTTTTTTTTCCTTTCCAAACTTGGTATTGTAAAGCCTCTATTTTCCTTTTTTGCTCTCCAAGTAGTATTCTTGCTAGTTAGCTCCAGACCAGTTTGGAAGAAGAGACCTCAAAAATAAATAAAACCATTCATTTTTTATGAAACTGCTGATGAGATAATGGGAAAAGGTATTGACTTTCTCCTCTGAAAGGAATACAAACTGAACTTGGCAGTTGCCAAGGCAGTTGCCAAGTTGACCAGGCAGTTGTGTGTGTTGGAGCAACATTGCTAATGTAGGTCTGGACCCATTGTAGATTTTGAGGGCCAACTGCACCCTGGGGGGCATCAGGCACAGCATCACCAGCTGGGCAAGGAGGAGATTGTCCCGCTCTGCTCTGCCCTGCTGGAACAGGCTCCTCAGAGAAGTCGTCACAGCACGAAGCCTGACAGAGTTCAAAACGCATTTGGACGATGCTTTCAGGTACAGGGTGTGATTCCTGGGGTGTCCTGTGAAGGGCCAGGAGTTGGACCCTAGGATTCTGATGGATCCCTTCTCATTCAGCATATTCTATGATTATATGGTTCTGTTTCTTGTCTGATCAGGATTTCATCATGTGTTAGAATTAATTTTGGTTTAGTAGTAATAGAAGATGGTTTAGAAGACAAAGAATAGCCAGACACAGGGATTTGAGTTTCTTTTGAGTTTTCTGAGCAATAGAGTTGTTTTAATTTATGAAATGGTAATCCCAGGTGTTCACAGAAAAAGTGTGAACATAATACTCACATATATATAGTTGAATGACCAACTTCATAGTTCTTTATTGCATCCATTATTTTTCGCTTTCTTCTGATTAGATTTCATATGTCGTCTGTAGCAGATAAAGTAAGAACCATGTAGAAAATACCAATGGCTTTGTCAGAATTGTAACCAGTGATTTCCAGTATGTAATTTGGATGCTGAGCTGAAATGTTATGACATACCCAGCAGGTATCTGTAAAAGGGGTCTGTTTGCAGTTCATGGTTTTAAGGGAGAGCTGTAAACACAATGTAATGGCTGCTTGTTTACTGGTGTTTTAAACATTTGTATTTTATATTAAATGCTATCTGTCTCCCCCATTAGTTAATAATTGTAACACATCTGAGCACACTCTACGCAGATAATGTAGGTGGAGTTAAAGCGGTCTGGCTTTCTTGCTTTTCAAGTAGATGTGAAACCACAGAAAGCTCAGATTGGCTGATCCTCTCTCTTTTAGAATCTGAAGCCTCTACACTTACCTATACGTGTTAAGTATTTTCACCTGACATGCATCCTGTGGGGTTGATAGTCTGAGAAGCTTTGACTTATGATGGAGCATGAATTGGATTAGAAGACATTTACGCTGTGAGCTCTGATTATGAATTCTTTCCTGCCGGTTTCCTTGTTTCTTTGACTGCAAGTTCTGTGATGCAGTTTAAAAGGAGAGTAGATGTTTGCAAATTAATAAAGTCAAAACTGCAGCTCAAGCCTTCAGTAATCAGCTCTGCAGGCTGATGTTGCTGTTGCTCAGTTTTCCTGAGTGTTTGTCTCTAAAATGAGCTCTGCTCTCTCTCTTTCTGCTTACGGAGTAGTTCTACGTTAGGGATAATGTCCAACATAATTCCCAGAGGAAGTGAAGAAATTTGAAGGAGATTGGTTTGGTGCAAAATACTGTCCTACATCTAAGTAATTGAGAATAGCAATATAATTTGATTCATGTCACAAACAGCATGGTGTGCCTGAGAGAGCAAAAATGGAAATTGCTTATGCAGGGAGAGTGAACCGCAACATGTTGGGTACTAATAAAATTCACAAATCCATTCTGCTCCTGTTCTTACATTATGCCTCTCTGTAATAATACAGGGAGTCTCAGTATAAACAAATGGCTAATGTAATCAGTCTGTCTCAGCATTTCTGTTTGTTCAACTTCCATCCAGACTGTACCTTGGCACATCTGGCTGCCTGGTGTGGCATAATGTTTGTAGGGCTTTCAGATGGAACAGTATGGTTAAATTTATGAAAGGTTTCAAATTGGAATTAAGTTTCCTTTAGAGTACAAAAGCAGAACAATAACATGTTAAATAGCACAAAGTAAATAAGCTAAAAATAGCACAGAGTAAATAAGCTAAAAATAAGCCATTAGGAATTATTCTTGTTCAAGTCGTGGGTTATACAGCCTGATAGAGCCTTCAATACTGAATATATGTAGCTATTTCCCTTTGACTAACAAGTAGCAGAGTGTATTCTCTACCTTTGTTGTCCATGAAGATGTGTTTACAGCATTTAAAACTGACGCCTAGTTCTTAAGCAGTAAATTCCAACATGCACTACTCTAGAGGGCATCAGAGGTATTTTAAAATATACAGAAAACAAGCCAAAATAATGAAACCTATGCAGGTAGGTATTTCATTCCTCTGAGTTGTATCTTTACCATGATTATCCTGCCCTTATGGGTCCTTGTAGGTTTTCATGTTTCATTAATTCTTTTGCAAATTCTGTACTTCTCTTTGTGCCTCGTAACCTTTATCTGAAATTTCAGTTTTGATCCTTTGGGGTTTTGTGCTCAATGCTGAATTTGTACATAAAATATAGAACAGAATGGTAAAGCATTGTGTTCAGAAAAACAGTCCTCAGTGTATTTCTGATGTGAGAGCCAAGGAGGAGAAAACAAGGAGCTTTGACAGCATTTTTCACAGTGCTGTATTTAAGCTGCTTCACACTGAAAGTATTTCAGACTAAACCTCTGGTGTTAAAGCACCTTTTGAGTCTCCCCAGGACACCTGTGAAAAGTACGTGGTCAAAGTGTATTATAATTAGCTGAAAAACCCCCAACTTGTTTTTGCCGGTGTGTTTGTATTTGTTGTGTGTAGAGCTAAATGCTGTGCAATGTAAGGTTCCTGGCTTGTTGGACTTTTGGATCAAAGGAAGGACTACAAGAGCAGATCCCTCCATGCATACACGGAGATCCATTTGCATGGCTGATGTCACTGGGGAGTTTGTAGATCAAAGTATTTAGTCACTCAGCAGCATTTTTGTGGAATGGATGGACTTTTTCATACAGCATGGTTGTCTATGCACTGTGGTCATGCTACCTGCCAGTGTGGCAGCAGCTTTTGATCCTTAGTAATTAAAATATAAGCTGCATTTCATATCTCCGTGTGCATTCAGATCTGTGGCTGTCTACTGAGAAAGCAGATGTGTGCATGACAGCCTGTTGTTTGGATAGTCCTGTGCCATCTCTGGGGACAGTACAGAAGTTTGCCTTATGCAATAGCACTGTGTGTTTCAGGAAGCCAACTGGTATGCTGCCTGTTATGGTTCCACCATAGCTTAATCCCTTGGGGTTACATCGCTATCTGAGAAGCTAGGGCTGATTCTGTGATTACTGTTCAGAGGAAAAGATCTGATCCTTTTTTCCAGGAGCAAACTCTCCTGCAACCGTGCCTCCCCAGCTGTCTATGGAATAAGAAAATAAGTTGCTTACAACAGGTAACTGTAATCCCTGGTAAAATTCAACAAAGTTGAATTTAGCCATTATTTTGAGGCCAGTGTCTGTGAGATGGTGGGGATTTTTTTTTAATCCTATGTCTCAAAAACTATGTAGTCTTTTTTAATGAGTTGCAAGATGGCATTGTTTATGCAAAACTTATGTTTGGAAGTTTTTCAGCCTTTCCTATTGGTACTCCACTCTGCTGAGTTGAGTGGAATTAATAAAATGTCATTATTGAATTCTAACAGAAGAAGGATTTGCCACTTTCAAGTGAATTTTTCAAGGGTTTTTTTGAGGGAAAAATAACTGGGATATTAAATATTTTGTAGCAGATGACGAAGCCTGTGGCCACTCCTTGAGTTCTTGTTGAAGCCACTGCCAATTTTCCTTGCGAGGTAGTTCCAAGATTAGATAAGCAGCATGCATGGATTAAAGGTATCAGTTTGTGTTTTGGTCTGTGATACTCCTGAAAAGAATCTGGATCTGCCCTGCAGTCAGTGGAACAGCTGTGCTGTGAAACTGCTGGATTGATCTCTGCCTTTAGATGTGCTTCCTGTAATATGTAGAAACATTTACAAGGAACATGACCTCTTCCTGATGCCCATTTGCTTCAGCAAGACTGCAGCAAATAGAACGGCCCAAGTAGTCCTAAACACGTAAACGGAGAATTTCTGCACTTTTGCTGAAAAAATTAGCATCCATTTCAAAAAAAGACGTGCACTGCTCAGCTTGCTGTTTAATACTTGGGGGACATCACGATCTTACATCACAAAGAGTAACTCAACTCACTCCATTTGTGACATCTCTTTAGTCTCTTATAAGCATACCTTATTTCAAGTGCTACCCAGCTTTATTTAAAGACAATAAATTAATTCTATTCCTAGCTTCCTGCATTTCCCTTAGGGTGTGGAGAGAATTTGGTAATAAATTTTATGCTTAAATTCATAATCTATATTTATATATACTTAAATCTCAGTCTGCTGCAGTATGCCTGATTTAACTTGAAATGAAAAATTCACATCACATATAATTAACATGCTTGAGAGATGTGTTTAATTTAATTACTGCTGTTGTGTGTACCATTTATGTACTAAGTACACACTTCTCATAAATTCTCCCACATGATTATCTTCAGGAGATTTCGTTCAGGATGACTTAGTTTCTGTATTTATAAACTCAGTGTTTTAAGAAGACTGACCTTGTTTTAAGTTTATTTTTGTCCCTGCTACAAAAATAAAATAGATGAAGGAAATAGAGAGTAACTGTTCCATATGCTTATAGAAACTGTATTTCAAAAAAATTGTCTCTTCCTCTTCCCACTGTATTTCATGCTGCCAGTGCTGTGTTGTTTTAGAATTCCTTGTTGGTTCAAATTGTCCTTTTCATTTTCAGAATTCACTATAAATAAGCACTGATTAATTTTCACTGCAGTCTAGTAGCCTGGTAATTTTTTGAGTCATGTTCTTTGCACAAAGGAGAGATTTTTCTGTGACTTGCATGCTGTCAGGAAGGAAGGAATTAGATAGAAATCAAGAATTTCTGACTGCTGTCTATGTTCTTGAAGCACCTCTTTCTGCCTCAGTACAAAAATAATCAAAACTCTACAAACTTGAAGCAGTGGCACAAACTTTAGAATAGAAATCTCTTGGATTCTTTCATTGCTCCCTATTTGTTAGTATGTTTTTGACTTAATAATTTTTTAACCCGTAGTAATATAAGTCAACCCAATTTTGATTTAGCTTGGTAGGAGAACAGTGCACTGCTTGCATATCAGGTTTGTTTGATTTAATACTACATTTTTAGAGGAAAATAGGTCATGCTGGATCAGGCAGTCTGAGGAAGGTGAGCCTGCTGCTGCTTTATGACCCTCAGATTTTATCACACAGCTTCACTCATACATACTAGAAGAACATCAGAAAAAATTGCTATGTGAATACTTTTCTGTTACTGCCAAGATTTGACACTCCCATCTTTAGAAGGGAGACTTGAGACTTAGCTGGCACGAGCTATTAAGATGTTTATTGATTAACGAACACTCGAAGAGTAAACAAGTAGAGCAGCAAAATGGTCTATGCAAAATGATCTATAATCTATGCAATCAAATATACTGGTTTACAATTCCATAATGATAGAGAGTGCAGATTCTGAAGAATCACAAATGTGATTACTACTAAATTACAGTGTTCTAGATACTGAGGTGTAAATCCATTTCTTGCATCCACAGGTGCCCTCCTGCTCCCACCCCCGCCCCAAAAAAAGAAAATTGGAACAAACAATGTTGAGAACAAAAACTTGATTGAGAGTCCAGCGTGTCATCTGAAGGGTTTTCTTCCATCCTCCTTGTGGACTTGAATTCATATGTCAGCATGGCTACCATCTAGAGGCATGCACACACTTACCAGTGGAAGACCTGCCTTCCTTTTTCTCCCCTTGATTTGGCATTTTATTCTTTATTTGCTATGCTAGTCTCTGGTTTTTTCCTGAGTTTGGGCTGAGCTTTTCACTAACCTTGTACCTCCTTTTCTCTGCCAAAACTTTTCACAAGAAAACAGCCCCTTCATTACCTTTCTGTCACTGGTCCCAGTTTTGCTACGTCCATAGTCAGATTTCATAATTCGTGTTGTTCTATGGGCAACATAAGCCTTCTGCAGTATTATCAACAGGATTTCTTCAATGTGGGAGGCTTGGCAGCCCAAAATTAATGCATTGTTGCCATCTTAGAGTGGTTTGATTTGGTTTACATTTTTCTATTCCTGCACAGAATTTTTCTCTTTTAGCTCTCTATCTAGTTCCAGTTCCTCATGATGAGGTTCTTACCGTCTGTGCGGGAGTGTGTGCCAGAGCAGCAGGGTATCCTGTTTTTCACACTTTCCCTGTGGGCTTGTCATGGGTCCTTACTAGGGCCTCAGCTATTGTGAAGCCATGTACTCTACATTTCACTTCTTGCTCACAATTTCCTTTACATATCACCCATTTCTTACAGAAGTTTTTTTGTTCATTTTGCTAGGAAATAAAGTGGTATCTCTGTGGAAGATGTAGAGCTGAAACTCTTGGTTTTCTTGCTGTGTACAGATGCCTGTAAATTTTTTAATAAGCGAGAAAAGCTTATTTTCGTGAAATCTGCAAATCGCCAGCGTGCAAACATGGGGCCAAAAGGTTTTTGTAGATGTGGATCTAATTGGGTGATTACTTTGGTGGTTTTTGGGTTTTTTGTCCACCTGCTTGGATTGCAGAGACTTGAGACACATTTCTGTAATGATATATTTGCAGATAGAATCATATGCCTGGATCTGTCAGCCCATTTGGAGCAAGAGTTACTGACGTGCTACTCTGAGGCATACTAGAAACTATTTTTTACCAACAGAAGCTTTTAGGAAGCGCTTTGGTTGGTTGGTTTTGTTATTTGATTTTCCTTTTTCTGAATTAATGCATAGTCACAAAATAATTACCTCTTGCTGTTTAAAGCAATGCAGAATCATTGAACTGTCTAGGTGTCGGCGATTGAAACAGACCTAGCCCGGCAGGGAAAACTGAATCTTCTTTATTGAAAAACAAGCTGGTTTTATACACTTACATGACCTATCACACATTGCTATGTCAGCAGCACACCTTCGGCATGTTTTTGTATTGACTCGCGTGTCAGTTCTTGGCAGCCTCCTCCCCCAGGGTCTGGGGCAGACAAGCTTCTTTGTGCTAGCACGTGCTTCTTTTGTGCTGCCATGTGCTTCTTTGTGCTTCTGCAGGCACATCTCACAGCCTGCAGCCCATCTCCATTTTATCTCCCTCACATCTAGGGAGGGATTTGAAGGAGAAGCTGATTTCCTCTTGCAAACTGGGTAATATTTATTTTGGAAAATTTAGTATAGTAACTCAACCTCGATGCACCAGATAGCACATATTGGAATAAGAAAAAGTCTGTGGGTTTTAGTCAAGGAGATTGTTAGTTTGCTCCAGTTGCATGAATTTATCAATGATTTGCAAGTCGCACCAGTGATTCTTTATCCTGTTAATGATTGGACACTCCGAGCATAACCTAACAACTTACATGGAAATAACTTGACAAACTTGTTTGCCTTTTCAAACTGTAAACTGGTTTGTAAAAAAAAGATATTTTTACAACAGATGTCAGATATAATACATTTTTTAGCTTAACTGAGAAATTGTTGAATAATTAATCAGATATGGACATCAGCTTAGCATTTCTTATAGTGTGATGTTCCTTACAAGAAAATCTGAACTAAAGTCAGGATTTTGGACTTATGTGGAATTCTCTGTGTAGCTCCAGAGGATGTCAAGAAGCTTTTACTCAGTAGTCAGTACGTTAACGTCCGTGTAAGTTGTTAGTTTTATCAGTGTTACCCCCTTGGGACAGAAATAATACCTGTAATATTATTAGTGAGGCAGCCAAGTATTCTCAGTAATACAGTCTATTTTTGAAAAATCCTATCAGTAAAAAGTAGTGAGTGTTACTTTATTATATTCTTTATACTATGTAAATATATATTAAATAAAATTAATAATACATAAGGATTAATATTGTGCTAATAATATAACAAGTTCTATAATTAATAAGGTAATTATTATAGATTATATTATTAGTAATAAGTACTGTATTATCTATAGTGCTAATGACATCTATTTTTAGCACAGTGTAAAGCCTGCAGTTCAGCAATTTCCTTAACTAATATGAAACATTGCAAATCTCATAGAAGGAAAGGATAAAGTAAATGTGGGCTCAAAATTATTTGATTTTGAATTCTGAAAGTTAATTCTGACTTTTGATTTCTTTGTAATTCTATTAAGGTAGCACCTTGTCCTCCAGGGCAGCTGAAGGTAGCAAGTACTGTAGAACAGCTCTAAAAGATTTTGGGAGTACTAAAGATCGTGGAATTTGTGTTCTGCTGCACCCAAAAAATCCAGAGAAAGTTGTTTTTTTTTTTAAATGCAAAGTATCCTACATAGCTGTGATCACAGTACTTGCAAGAACCACAAGAGTTTATGGTGGGTTGTCTGTGCTATTTTTGAATATATTATTTATCGAAGGCACAATGGTTCTTCCTATTTCATAGTCCTACATTGGGTAGAAAGGTGTCACTCGCAATGTTTGAGTGTCTTGTGACAGAAACTGTCTTTACAGCTGAAAGTCTACGAAACTATAAGCAAAGGCTTCTCTATTTAAATTTTATTTAAGAGAGCACTTAGTAAAATAGACAAGAGTATAGATAAGAATTTTGGGGATTTAAATCACTGATGTTGTGGTATAATAAGCCAGGCAAGGTGATTTCAGAGGGTTTTTTTGTTTTTTGCTGCAGAGTGGTCTGTAAAATTGGTTTTTCAGTGCCAAGACGGAGGATTGAGAAGAAGACAACAACATGTCTGTCTGTCTTGGTTTAAGAAAATTTAAAGAGGTGGACACTCTAAAATGAGTTATTTCCCTCAGTTTCAACCAATCCCTTTCCACCAACAAGAAGTACGAGTAGATTGATGAGAGTCAAAAAATAACAGTTTATTAACAACCAAAACTGCAACAGGCAAAAAAATAACAGTAAATAATCACAAGATACAGAACTGCTAAATCTCACAAACTCCCCGAGAGCAAATAGAAACCCAAAGTGATGGAAATACCCCTTCCAAGGTGGCATCTGCCACAGGGAGACAAAGGTGAAATGGTGCCAGGTCTCTCCCCTACCATGGCGCTGCCCAAGAGGCAAAGGGAAAAAAGATGGCTGCAAACCCTCCCAAGGTGAATCTTTCTATCTGCTTATGTGAAGTCAGCTTTTCCCATATTTGCATTAAATTAAAGAGAGTTGAATATATGTCAATACTATTTTCATTATTATTCTTTTCTTTCTGTGAGCTTGTGGTGGACTGACCTTAGCTGGCTGCCATCCCCCTGCCTGTCTCTCACTCCCCCTCTTCAATAGGATACTGGGGAGAAAATAAGATGGAAAGGCTTGTAAACTGAGATAAAGAGGGGGATTTCCAGTTGGTATCATGAGCAAAGTAGATTTGATTTGGGGAAAATTAATTTATTGCCAATTAAAATAGAGTTGCATGGTGAGAAACAAGGACAAAACATAAAACCACTCTCCTCGCTCTCCTCCCTCACCTTTTTCCATGCTGAGCTTTACTCCTTCATTTCTGACTCTTCCACCTCCTCTTTCCTGGGGGAGGGAACCGCACTCCACCCCAGCACTGCACCCCACATAGAGCAGCTGCAGCTCAGGAGGGAAAAGTGAAATAGTTTCTTCTTAAATTCTGACTCATATTTGGCAAGTGTTTGTACTGGGAAGCTTAGAGCCTAGAGTCAGCTATGGCAGTGTGCAGCTGAAGAGCTCTGGGTAGCCTTGGATTTGCTTAGGGGATGCAGAGTGGGGGGTTTTGGAGTTTTGCAGAAGAGACCAGTGTGACTACCTGTTAGTCTGGGCAGGATCTTTTTGTGAGGTGACAGGAGAAATTCAGGCTTTGGGACCAAAACAGTATAAAGTGTCATTTGTTGGAAAAAATAGAACAAGTCCCTCAGCTTGGTAGGAAATCTAGGGAAGCTAATGTGCTTGCAGATGGTCCTTCTATACTGTCATCCGAGTGCTTAGGTCTGTGACTGGCAAACCCCCAGCACCAGCTGGTGCTGCAAGTCTTGGTCCGGACACGGACTTGTGCTGTCCGTGCTGCCAGCTGAGCTCTCGCAGAAGGGACCCTTCTTCCCCCATACATGTACATCCGTAGGAGGAATTGCCCAGCATACGACCAGAAGAGTTATTTGTGGAGAGGGGGCGGGTGGGAACAGAAACAGTTTGTTTCCGTATTTCTTTAAGATTGTTATTTTGAGGAGTTCTGATTCTTCCGGGCAAAACAGATTGAAAAGAGTTAGAGCCACAGCTGTATCTTCTATTATGCAGAAATGAGTCTGAGGTGTGGAAAACCTGGACCGTGGTGGTACAGAGGCCAGCCTCTCTGGGACATGGGAAATGTGTGGGGATGGGACTTGGCCGCACTTGCCATGGCTGGCAGCCAAGGGAGATGTCATTGCTGCTCGGCTGCCTTTGGCTGCTCTCTTTTGTAGTCACTCAGGTGCTGTTGTTCTGCTGTTGTGGGGTACCAAAAACCCCACAACTCGCTTCCTTATTTTCCTTTAATGTCTTTTGGTGGCTTAGTTCTTTGCAGTAGGTATGGATTATTAATTTTGAGCTTGTTGACCTTTCTTTGTTGCACCTTGACTTGAACATCTCTGTTTGCTGATTTTTTTTCATTTTCTTTTCAGTGTAATATTCAGGTTTCCTGGATGAGCCCTCTAAATATTTGTTTGCATGCTGTTACTCCTATAAGATGTAAAATAAATCTGTTTGGCTTCTCAACTTGCTTTGTTAGATGAACTGTGATTGTTACTTTGATTGTCAAATTAAGTAGCATAATACAAAGAACTATTTGGATGGTTTTAAGGTTTTTTTTCTTGGGTTTGGTTTTTTTTTTTCCTGTGTGTTTGGTTTTGGTTGGGTTGGGTTTTATTTGAACCTTCAGGGAGGAAAGGGATATTCTGTGTTTGGTTTTTGTTCAATAATGTATTAGTTTTTCTGTCACTACAGTGATTTCTTTTTCTGTTAGAGTTTTGCTGTTAGGTTAGGTTTATCTATTTTGCAGCTATTCATGTGCATTTCTTATCTCAAAACCTCTCTTCTGCCAATTGATGTTTGTTTGGAAGAGATCTATTACGTGATCTCCAAGTCTACTCCACCGCGTGTACTGAAGTGCAGTCTGTGGGGACACTCAGAAATTGCCTTCAAAAGTGTGCTTCAGGTCCAAGCTAAAACACATAGGTAAACCCACTCTGAGAAACTGTCTCTGACAACTGTAAAAGACAATCTATTCACTCTTGCAAACTGCAGATGTTTTTTTCCGTGCTGCTTGCCTTCCTGTTTCCTTTTTTTCAGACTTTTTTTCCCCTAGAACTGATGAGAGAAGTTCAGAGACTTTCAGAAAAGCCAAGCCCCTGGTCATAGGCCCTAAAGAGCCATAATGTTTTCTCAGGACTAATTTTGATATTTTTTAATCATGGCTTTAATCAAATTTTTTAAACATTCAGCTTATAGTGACTCATCTTTAGTTCCAGAGCTTGGATGATGTGTATGTGAGCTCAGGATCTGCACAAGTAACTGTCAGTGGTTTGAAAACTGGCCTGAACTTTTGAAAGTCTTGAAACTTGGTTGTGTAAAATTCCTACTGTTGACCAGCTGCATTTGTAAGTAAAAGTTGTTCCATTCAAGAGACTGATTTCACATATTTAGAAGTGTGTGACAGAAGAGCATTTTGGACTCTTAGTTTTTAGTAACCCTTATGGCAGAGTTTCAGAAGACTGTAAGGAAAAGTATGTTGTGTTAATATTTTAAAAAGTGAAGTGACATCTAATACTTGTAGCATGGTAGCTTAATGTAAGTCCCCTGTAGGCTAATGGAATGGATGTTGTGGGTTGACAAACTTTGAAAATTGCAGGCCTTTCTAAATGGTGTATGCTGCATTTCAAGCAAGCAAGAACTTAGGGGATCATGCTTGTTCGTGCTTTTAGGAGGCTGGATTTCATGACTGATCATCATGGGGTTTACAGCTTCTATAGAGCTAAAAGTTTACTTGTCCAGAGAAGTTCATGTAACTTAATACTGACGGTAGCCACGTGCCTGGCCGATTTGAAGCACAGTGTTGAACTCTGTAGTAAAGTGGTAATCTTAAAATAATCCTGTAGCAACCTACAAAGCTATGAGAAATATATAGTTCTTTTTTCTTTTCATTGCTTTTAAGATCTATTTCCATGTTTAAAGTTAATTCAGTGACTTCCTACCTTCATTTTAAAGCATGTTTCCTTGAGAGAGATCACATCCTCAGTACTTTTTGTCTTAAGAAATTAAAAATGAAAGGATGCTGTAGTATAGCAAAGAAAAGGGAGATTAGCATGTGCATTCTTAAAATATCACTTATGCAAAGCTCAGGTATTTGAAGAGAGGTCAAACCATTCCTTTGCCCGATGGATAACACAGACCAGGGCATGGATTTTAATTTCAGTTAAATACTGCTGAAGAGTAGAGCCTAGAATACCAGTTAAGCTTGGATCTCAGACAAGAAAGATATTCTGTTATAGGAGGAATGGTCCTTCCTTGAAAAGGAATGAAAAAAGCCCCCAGAATAATTTCAAATATACCATTCCCTGGAATTATAGGATCCCCCTTATCTAGGTTTAATGGAACATTTAAGAGATACCTTATCTTCTCTTTATAAAATATAATAAAGCAAAATGATTAGGGCTTCTGTTTCCTGTAGAGAAAGGGTTATGGGTGCCTTTGAAATACATTGCCTTAATAATAACTTCTGAGGATAAGTGAAAGGAGCCGTTGACAATCAGACTGTCTGCAATCAAAAGGGAAAAAAATGCTAACCAATGAATAACTAAAAAAATACTTCAAGTGTTGAAACAATTCAGGATTGTTCTGTTCTTCCTTCAGTTTTATTCATGTTAAATATGTTTTACCTTAGAATCACCCTTTTTAGCTGCCACTTTTTTTCTACTGTAATTCCACTGGTTGGATGTCTTAATAATATAAAAGGATTTTATAATGTTAAGAATGCATAATAAAATATTTTAAATGGAATATACGGTTCTACTAAAATCTAAGTATTGCCATGTAAAAACAGAAGAAAAAATAACATACTTTTACAGAAATGTGAGCCATCTGAATTCTTTTGGCCATCGTTTCTCTTTGGCAGGTAGACAAAAGCACCTGGGGGGCAGGGTACAAATAATTTTTAAAACTAGGCAACTGCCACATTATGTGTGTTTAGAAAATTTTTAATTTATGTTCTGTTTTGCTTGTAACTCCATCTTTAAATGCGGTTGCACTATCCTTTGACCTGTTGTCTGTATGTCTTGACTGGGACTGGTCTGTGTGGAGGTTCTAGCTGTAAATACTGCATAGAGATGTGCAAAGTGTGATTGGGTGACTCTCGTCACTTTTCTTTGTTTTCTTCTAAACTCTCTCCTGTGTAGCTGTGTTCTGGTCTGTTTGTTTCCTTAGCAGGTAGAGACTGGCAAGTGTATGGGAGTCATTGTGCCTTTTACAGCATGCATCTGCTTTTGATTTTTATGATCTGGCAGTAGTGTGTGTGATCTAGTTAACTAGATTAGCATCAACAGATTTTTTTTTTTTTTTCTTAACCTGATGGGACCCCAGTGGCTGCAGCCAGGCATTGCTCCCATTTCCCTGCTCAGACTGCAATTTCTGAGCAAGCTGCACATCTGAGTACCCTGAGCTCTGTACAGTGCAATTGGCAATGCTCCTCAAGTTCTGTTGTGAGCTGCAGATGTGGAGAAATGCCAGCCTTCATTAAGGTTTAATTATGTCTGGGGAACAGATTTCATGTGTAGTCACCTTGGAGCAGCTATTTCCAGTAACAGGAATGTGCTTGGGCTGAAAAAGTAGGTCTCAGTCAAGCTCTTCCTCAGCTCAGAGAAATGAGTGATGTTGATGTCCTCCCTGTTTGGATGAGTAACCCTTCTCTCATCAGCTCTGGGGTGTAGCAAAGGCTGTATCTCGCTTTGAAACTCATGGAAGGTACAGAGATTGCTAATGTTATGAGCTAAAAAATTTGTTTGGGGAGACTGGAGCAGGCAGACATGTCTCGTGAGGCCAGCCAAATTCAGGTAGGTGCTGGTCATGCCACACAGGCCTGCTGCTAATGAAAATCTGGTGTGTGCACCTGCTCATGGTGCATCTGCTTTAGTGCTGACAAGTGGCCACAGTATTTCAGAAAGGTTGCAAGCAGTAGAAGATGTTCTTGGGTGTTTTTTGCCTCATCACTCAGGGCTATGCTTGGAAGTAAATGTATGACATCTTCCCGTATGGTTTTGGAGATGGCTGTGGAGCTATCTGTACAGTAGGGCACTGTAACGCAGCTGCCAATCTGTGAGAAAATACAAGTGGCAGATCAAATTCCTTCCAGCCTTTGGAAACTTGTGAGCTGGACTGTGTAGCTTCGATTTTCTTTTTTTAATGTGGACTGAATCAGCAGCTTCTCCTTGAAACAGAAGTAGTAAAATGATTTGCAAGTGTTAGTAGAAGTTGATGGTTAGAGATGAGATTGGGTTTAAATATGTGGGCTAAAATGGTAACAGAAAATAGAGTAGAAGAAAAGGCTGTCCATATAAGGAGGAGAAAAAAGTTAATTTTTATCTCCTGTAACCTACATTTTGCATTCCTACTTCCTCCTCCTTTGCATCTGTTATTTTCTGCCATAATTCTTGTTTCTTGTGAGGTTTTTCCTCCTGCTATATACCTACAAGACCGAATCTGTTGAAGTAGCATTTAATTCCAGGAATATTGTGGTTTGAAACCACTAAGGTTTGGTTTCCTTTTTTCTGGTTGGTTTTTTTTTGTTACTTCAGTTGTGACTATAATATTTAAATGAAATACCCTTGTTAGTGGGATTTCACTGTTCCTTCATGAGTTTCTGCTAGCCTGCAGCCCTTACATTCTCTTTCTTACCTAATTTCTATGAATGGAAGCAGATACCGATGTCATGCTGTCACTCAGAAATAAGTAATAAGAGACAAACTAGCTAGTACTTAAAACCCTCTTCTAAATAATGCGGTCCAGATATATATCAGGTCCCTGAAAAGAAGCCTATTATGTGGTAGACAGAAAGTATTAGCTCAGTTGTTTTGACTGGCGAGAATTGAATGGAAAGGAACTTGCATGTTCATGACCAAATACTTGGGAATTTTAGTTATCTCATTTCTCTGTCTGGCTCATACTTCCCCACTCTGAATAATACCTCCACATCCTACATATTGTCTTTGACAATGACTTCCTCAGAGAAAGACTTGAAAAAGTCATTGTCAGAAAGCCACATAGTAGAGCGTAAGTCAAATAAAAATAAGAATTTAAATAATAGTTGTCTATTTCGAGGTGTTTCCTTTTCCTAGTATAAAGATAGGGTGGAGGTTGGGGGCGGGATTGTATAATCCAGTGTTTTTGGTAACTACATGTTACAGTTGCCAGGCAGTGGTACATTTTTAAGTACATCAAAGGCAAGCAAGTTCTGAATCCTATCTATCCCAATTTTTCAGCTTAAGTCGGGTATAGCTCCTTTGGAACTTGTGAAATAAAATGAATTGAAGGAGGATCCAATCTTTTAATTCTGTGCTGTCTGAACCATGATTGCTTTTCTTCAGGGAATATCCTTAGCTTGAAATTCTCAGGTAATAATGAGTCTCTCAGAGCAAATGCGTTTACTGACTGTGTGACGGAAGTTATTATGGTTTCAGCACTATTTCTGTACCATTGCCATGAGCTGAAACAGTGTTCTGTGACTCACTTGTCTCAGCTGAAAGAAGCTGATGAGGCTGCCACACTAACTAGCTGGACTTCACTGTCTTTTGTTTAGCTCGGTATTCCTTAAAGCTGCGTATTTGCTGAAAAGCCTTCTGTTGCATTCTAGCAAACTCTTCGTCTTTTCTTGAAGTGGTCTCAACACATCCCAGCATTTCTGCGTACCTAAGCAATCCACCAAACCTGTGGACTGATTGCATAAAAGAATTCGAAAAGCTGGAGTTAAACTCACTTGCAAACTTCGCTTCCTGTAACAAAATTGGTGTTTTGAGGAGGGAAAGTGGAGGGGTAACTCAGTGTCTCCTCTGTCTCTCTTGTATCCAAGATAGTTGTATCAAGACTGTGCAACACTGGCCAAGAACACAGCTGATTAAGCCTGTTACAGTTGAAAGGTTGGATCAAGCCTTTATGTGTAGCCAGAGGAGGAAAATGCAAAGGGTTTTTTGTACATATATGTTCTTACTGTGTAAATGAGGCTTGAGGCCTTCTTATTCACCCTGAAGGTAGCCATGCCCTGCAGTGCACTGGATCATATAATTTAATTCTGTCTGCATTTATTCTATATTACACTATTAATGACTCTTAAAGGGATGGAAAGGGTACTGGGCTTGCTGGGGTGATTTTTTTCTTTTTTCCTTTTGGTAGGTTAGATCTAATCCCTCTTTGTTTAAATAGAGAGAAAAAGATAGTCTTCATTGCTGTAAAAATGTCACTAGTGTAGAGATGACATAATTTGAATTCAGAATTCATCACTGGGGAGTCAGCATTTTCCACTGTATTCTCTGCGACAGTTCTGCCCTTTTACACAGAGGAGAAAAAATGGTAAATTATGAACAACCATGAGCTTAGATTTAGTATAGATTCACTTTTCACAGTTAAACTCTAGCAGAGATTGACGTTAGTTTCACATTGTAATATTGATTTTAAGTGCTGTGATACTCTGACATTGCTTATGTACAATTTTAATTTTTCATTCTCTTTGAAAATTGATGTTATTTGTAACCATGATTTGAATACCAGAGTAACAATTCCAGCATTCAAAGTTTTAGATTATCTGTCTGCTAATTAAAAATACAATACGTAATACCCAGGAATAAACCCGGCAGCGACCTGTCAGAAAATGACACCAGAGTGAAAGAGAACCCCGTATTTCCTTAGTTTAGCTGTTAATAGGACTTTTACTTAGGAAGCTTAATCGTTTTGGTGATGACAAGAGTCAGTTTTGTTCCCTCAACCAGTTATGATCTGGGAGTTGTGATTTGTTGTTTAAAGTGTTTTTGGTCTTGTGTGTCTAAGTGTTGCACTTCACTGCAGAGGTTGCCTGTGGTTCCTTGTCAAGATTTTTCTCCACTGCTTTTGGTTACTGTCTTCTGTTTGGACCGTAATATCTGGTAGCCTTCTTCTGGCAGCAGATGGATGGCTTCCATCCATGTATTGCCTCTATTTCTTGTGCAGGCAGGACTTCAGTGTTAGGTGGTGAGAAGGATCTGTTCCTTTTCTAATCCGAGTGCTTCCCATCTCCTGTGCCCTCAAGTATTTATGAGATCTGGACTGTCTGCACTGAGGATTACTGAATGGTGTTCTTTGCTCAGGAGTGTATTTTAGGTTTGAGTAAGATGTGGATTGGAAGGGGAGAAAAGTTCAGCATGTTTTGAGTGCTCTCAATGCTGGTAATTTGCGATCTGTCTGATATTAACGAAAGCTGTGGGTTCTTGTGTGCAGAGCAATATTTTGCACACAGCTTTTCTGCTTTACAGTTAACTGTAAGTGTTCACAGTTGTTCAGCCTCGTTATTATAAACCAGTATGTGTATGTGTGTGCATGTGCATGTGGTAAGATGCTAATGTCACTTTCCAGGTGCTGCTTTTGCTGACTGGCAAGAAATAAGTTTCACAGCTTTTTTATTTAAAGCTGTTTTGGACGATCTTACTTAGCACATGGCAGCAGAAGCAATGAGGTTTCCCAAGCAGGTTGCAATTCAGAAAAGAGTTATCTAACACAGGAGGAGAACTCTCTCAAAGTGGGCATGACATATGTTGTTAAATTCTCAGGAATTTCCTACTGCAGGGGCTCTTTAAAGAAAAAATAAATTAAGGTGGCTCTTAAAGACGTATGTTTGCATATGTTTGTTTGTTATTTTCTTGAGAAGTTGCGCTCATATGTCTAGCTGAGATCTGTACAAGTGAAACATTGCTGTATTGCTGCAGTCAGGAAAAACAGAGGTGCTTTATGAAATTCTTCAGAGAGTGTGCCAAGAAAACTTGCACTTGAGGTGCCTTTGAAAATTCAGTCAGAGGTCTCTGTATTCCTAGGGTGATTTGGAGTTATGTGTAAGTATGTTAGAAGAATAGCTATTTTTCATGGAAAACGTAGGTAAATGTGGCTGAAGTATTTTGAGGAAGACAAAACTATGTCGCTCACACACTCAACTGCAAAATAAAAGGAAACATTTTTGCTTCTCATATATGAAATATCTAATTAGAAATAATATGTGTGTATGTAAATACCGCTCATGACAGTACAGGCTGGGACTGGTGGGGACAATTAGCAGCTCTGGGACAAGGCCTGGACAGCAGAATAAGGGCGAGGAGCACGTGGCGTAGTGTGAGACAGACGTGATCCTGAGAGCCAGGGTAGGGCAGGAACCGTCCCCTCTGCTCAGAGCCTGCCAGAACCCACCTGGGTACTGCCTCCCTTTTGAGTCCTTGATACAGGGATGATACTGATGGGAAATGGTAGGAAGCCACAGAGGAGAGGCTGTGGGACCAGGGCTGCTTCAGCTGGGAGGAGGGATGGCTTCCATGTCAACATACCAGGGGCTGGGGAGGATGCAGCCAGGCTCCTGACAGTAGTGTGTGGTGGGAGGGAGGTTTAGGGGCAGCTGGGACATGCTGAAACAGGGGAAATTGAAACTGGCTATTAAGGAAGAAACATTTTCCCCACAAGGACAGTCCAGCACTGAAGTTGGGGCCCAGACAAGCTGTTGGCATCACCAGTCAGAGAGGTTATCAAACCCCAACTGGATAAGGCCCTGAGAAATCTGGTCTTAGCTCAAAGCTGGCTGTGCTTTGGGCAGGGTTGGACTGGAGACCTCCTGTGGTCCCTTCCTGAGTTAACCTATTATCCTCTATGTGACAGAAAGATGGTGTATGTGTAGTCTTGGTTCCATGTGGCACACAGCTTTGTTTTGAGACAGTAACTGTAGTACACAGATGTATCAAGAGTGTGAACTTTTATTCAAGTCAAGATGAAACTGTGGAAATACAATGCATAATGCTCTTATAAAATAAACTCTTAAAGTAATATTTGGAATAATAATAATAGTACTAATAATAATAGTAATCACTTCATTTCTGCCTGCTTGTGCAAGAAATCAAACAATATTCATCTGGACTTGAGTAAGAAATAACAAACCAAATTGGAATCTGAATACTCACACTTTCACCTTTTCTTACTGTGTATCTTTTGCAGAGAGGAACTTGGCATGTGTGTTGTGGTCTTGCTCTGAAGTGATAGGTTGCTCTTGGATGGTGTTTTAAAGTAGTTCTTAGACTTTCAACTTTGTGTTTTTTAAGAAAGATGTGGATATATTAATTTTTTTCTTCTTTGCAGGCAGGAAGGTAGTTTAACCTTCAGCGAAGAGTTAGTTGCAGTAGAAATCAACCTCTAATTTCTCTATTGTGGAGACAAATTCATCCATCAAGTCCTGTGTGTAAAGCTAAGAGCGCTTACAGAGCACTTTCATGTATATGTTTGATTACCAGAGCACAGCTGCTGTTCTGGGTAATTAATATGAGACTGTAATATCATTCAGATGGGTGCTGCATCTATATTTCCAAGGTTGGATAACCTCTCTTGTTTATATTCTCTTCTGTCTATGGCATTTTATGTAGGTTATTGATTTTTGTTTGCTTGCAGGAAATAAAGTGCTTTTTGCAGGTCTGGTGGGAAAGATCAGGCAGACCTTGTATTTGCTTGAGGAAAATGCTGCTTAGAATAAAAATTGTGGGATTTAGTAGTCTTCCAGCTACCGTGTATGAAAAGGGATTTAGTAACTTCTAACCCCCAAACTTAATGGATGTTCTTTAATTCACTGTCCTAAAGACTGATTGTTAAACAGTAAAATAAATGTTCTTGACTCGGAAGCTTACTTTCTGTTGAAGGTTACTGCATCTGAGGTGACCTAAAGACATTCATTCAGATCAAACTTCTAAGTTAACTTTTCTTCAAACAACTAAAAGGTTTTTTAGATTTCAAAATAAATAATGATTTATTGTTTTCAAAATTAAAAATCTGAATTTAATTTATAGGAGGAAAGGCAAACGGAAGAGCATTTTTCAGTAAAAAACTTATAGTAAGGCTTAACATTTCCTCCTCATCCCTTCAAGAGACAGCCTTGAAAGTTTTGGGATATTGGTAGTTGAAGTCAGGCTAAGAGAATTCTTTGAATGAGAAGTATTTTACAAGTGGAACTTTGGAAACTTTCGTTTTGTCAGAGGAAAATGTTGGATCTCTCAGGTATTTTTTAGCCATATTTTGTATGGTTTGTAATCTCCAATTTGTTTCTCACTGCTGAGACATGTCAGTGATGCTCTGTCCATAAAATTCAATATGTTACAAGCATGTATTAAGACTTCTAAAACAGGATAACATATTTTCAGCAATTATCAGAACTTTTACTGTCATAAACATTGTGGCGTTTTATACTTGACTTGAGTAATCTTCATGTAGCTGATATTTTGCCTTCTTTTCTAAAAACATAATTAAGTTCAAGATGTATCAGGTTACCTGTGACAAAATTATGTGTAACTTCATGTCTTCTGACTAGCACTACCCTTTTTCTGGGGGTGACCGACGACCCTTACCATGAGCCAGGGGCTACTTTGAATGCAACTAATTTAAGGTAGATTTTTTTAACTAGCCTTCTATTTTAGCCTAATTCTGTCTGTGTGAAAGAGTGTAACTTTTATAATCGGCTTCAATGAAAGCAGGCAATATTGAAGTACCTCCCCAGCCTGGCCATTCACGAGGCTCTGGCAGTCACACTCCCACTGCCGGAGACTGTCACTGCTGGGACGGAAGCCCCTTCACGGTGGCCACTCCAGTGACCTGACGGGTCCCTACCTGACATTTTCCTGGGGTTAGCCCAGGTTTCCCACAGCAGAGGCTTGGATGTCTCTTTCCATAAAGCCATTTATTCACGGTGTGGTAACACAGAAACAGCTCAAGCTCTGAGCCTCCGAGGAGGGAGCCTGAACAAAGGAACCCCTGGGCTTTTATCCCCTCACAGTCCAAGTGCTCCAAAGTCTCCCTTTCCCTCCCAAGTCTGTGGCTCCAGCCATGTCTCAGTGTCCATCCTGTCCATCCACCTGGCTGGCGCCAGCATCTTCACGTCCTGTGTTACACAATGAGTTGGCACTTCTGGCCTCTTGCCTGGGGCTCCTGTCACCCAGAGCTCAATCTGCAGCTCACACTTGCGGCTGCAAACTGAGCTACCTGCACAGAATGTATTCCTCTGCTGTAATCCTCCTTGGAAAGGAGTTTTCAAGGACCTGTTGCACCTTGGCATTTTCACCGTTTTTGTGGGCTGAAAGTGGAAAGCTCTCCAGTCTTGTTCTTGCTTACTTGACACATCATATGCTGTGTGGGGGGAGAGTGTTTGGTGTATTAGTTTGGTGTATGCTGTTGCACACCAGCATATATACCTGTACTCTGCCCATTCTTTCCTAATGGCTTGGAAGTCTTAGCTGGAAAAGACCTTATCTTATCACTGAAGCCTTACTGACACACCTTCCTTAGCTGGAAAAATCATACTGAGTTTTTTTGTAGTTATTTTGAAAAGGAATTCGTTTGTGTGCAACTTCCTTATAGGTCCAGCTAATATGATTTATTAGCTATTACTTTACAACTGTATTTTTTTTTTTTAAGGACTCTTGTGTTTAAAAGGCTAAAACATTAGGTGTAACAAAAACAAGGAGTGTTCACTCAGCTGGAAGGTGCACCCTCTGGATTTCCTGTGGAAATATAGTACAAGTGATTCACACCTTGGCTTGCCTGCCTGTCAACTTTTCTAATAGAGAGCAACTGAAACTGCTGTTGCTTTCTCATCACGGGAAGTTGTTCCCAGTGCCCTTCTGCACAGAGCATTTAGTCATTTAGTCAGCAAAGTGCCACCTGAGCCTGCCTGCCTCAGTTTACTAGATTTGATCCAAGTTCTATTTCACATTCACATTAATTTTTTTAGTTGGTAATTGACACATGCTTTTATAGATCCTTCAAGTTAGCAGTTTTCCAATAGATACCTTTTCTTTTAGTACTTAACAATAAGTCACAACTTAGAGCTGTATTTTATTTATGGATATGTGGCTTGATTTAGGTACCTAAAAGGACATTACATGTCCTCTTCATGACACTGCATCTTAAAAACGTAGGGCAAGGTTCCAAGCAGCTGAAGCTGTTCTATAAAAATGAAACCTTGTGAGCTAGATAGGCCTGTTTCTGTTCTCTGCATTTTTTTTTGTTATTGGCAAACTTCTCTAGTAATTATGTAATCTTTTGAGGTTTTTCACTCAAAGTCAGCAAGGCTGAGATGTGCTACTAGTCTCAATGTGGTCAGGTTTATGAATATTAGTAATGTCGTCTCCATTTTTTAGGAAAGAAGCCATCTTAACTGATTGTAGATAGATTCCAGAAAGATAACTGTATCTAGCTGTCGTGTGCTTCTCTAGGGAGAAAAAACACGTGCTTCAGGTGTACTGCACCCTGAGAGTGCACTTTCATTTCTGCTGATTTTTCAAAAGTGCATAGGGTGACTAGCTCACCTGAAGATGTCACATTGAAGAAGTGTTGAGTGCGTGGCTGTAATGTATCAGAGCAACTGCAGACTGCTGAGACAGGGCTAAATCTTCTGTTACATTACAGCATCCTTCCTTTGCTCTGAGTTAGTGAGCTGTAGGAGAGTGCTGGAGCAAAGGTGAAGTAGTTCTGTTATCTCTGCCATGGTTCAGCTCCTGGCAAAAATTAGCTTTTATAGTAGGCTAGCATCATTGCATGCCACTGCAGTCCATACAAGCATCTCCAAGGGGGTGTTTGGAAATGATTCTTCCACAGAGAATTCGTCCATGGAAGTGAGAAGTGTAGTCCCCAAAGGTGGTGGTGTTAGTTGCTGCTGTTGGAGATCATTTGCATGGGAGATCATACTGTTGTGCTGTCTATAACCTGACTGCAGAGCTGAGTCAAATGTTTGTCTGCTGGGAAAGAAGGGTGTGTTTTGTTGCTTCTGTTTATTGACTCCACTTTTTTTTTTTTATTGAGAGTAATGTCAGAGGTTTTTTTTTTTATTTCTTTGCAGCTGTGATAGACAAAATGTCAACAGAATAAGTGACTTACTCTCCAAAACTTGCCATGAACCATTTGGTTGGACCACCTGAGGGGGAGATCAGTGAAGAGCCAGCGAACGGAGCAGTGAATGAGTCAGTGGAGGCTGACCTGGAGCACTCAGAGGTGGAAGAGGAACAGAGGTATGCGGCTCGCTACCCAAGGCACACCAGCAGCAGCCACGTGGGTCTGTCTGGGCAGGAGGAAGAAGGCATGTTAGCTCGGTCAGCCAGCACTGAGAGTGGTTTCCACAATCACACAGATACTGCAGAAGGGGATGTGATAGCCACAGTGGAGGACAGTTACGATATCGAGAGGGTGCAGGAAAACGAGGATGAGAGCGCATATGCAGTGCAGTACAGGCCTGAGTCTGAGGAGTACACGGAGAATGCTGAGGCTGAGCATGGCGAGGCCATTCACAACCGAACATTGCCCAATCACTTACATTTCCATTCCATCGAGCACGAGGAAGCCATGAACGCTGCCTACTCGGGTTATGTCTACACACATCGCCTCTTCCACCGAGGAGAGGACGAACAGTATGCCGAGGCTTACGCTGACTATGGACTGCAGGAGCACGTGTATGAGGAGATCGGAGACACACCAGATCTCGATGTCAGGGAGGGCATCCAGCAGTATGAGCGGGAGAGGGAGGAAGCCGACAATTACCGCAAGGAGGCACTTGGTGCCCGCCTTCACCATTATGATGAACGGTCTGACGGCGAGTCTGACAGCCCAGAAAAGGAAGCAGAGTTTGCACCTTACCCAAGAATGGATAGTTACGAGCAAGAGGAGGACATTGATCAGATTGTAGCAGAGGTGAAGCAGAGCATGAGCTCCCAGAGCTTAGACAAGGCAGCTGAAGACATGCCAGAGTCAGAGCAGAGTTTTGAGCATGGTCAGGCTCTTGTCAGCGGTGGGCATGAAAGTAACGGCCAGCTCACATCTGGTTCTCGAGTTACATCCAGCTCGGGAGAATCTGTACAGAGGTACAGCAAGGAAAAAAGAGATGCAATTTCACTGGCCATCAAGGATATCAAAGAGGCTATTGAGGAAGTGAAGACAAGGACCATCCGTTCTCCCTACACCCCTGATGAACCTAAGGAGCCTATCTGGGTGATGCGGCAGGACATCAGTCCATCCAGGGATTCTGACGACCAGAGGCCACTAGATGGAGATGTGAGTACACAAAGCTTTCACCTTCCAGGTTATCTATGTCTCGTTCCTTTGTGACATGTATGGCAGTGAAGGAGGGTGCATTTAATTCCTGTTCTGTGTCTCGTTCTTGAAAAAGCACTTTGTTTTAAATTTGTACTCCAGAGAGCATAAGAGAAGTAAACATGCATTATCAGGTAGCCAAATTTTTATTGAACACTGCTGACCCCAGGTATGCTGTACAAGCATTTGTTACGTGAAGCTCTTTGCTTGTCTTTTCTGATACAAATGCTGTTGTATTTTTTTACTGCCATAATATATTTTAGAATAGAGACCAAACACTTTTCTACTATCTATCTTTGTGTGCTTTTGTTAACTCTTAAGTTTCTATGTTTCATTTTCTGTCACATAACAATCCCAACAGCTCTGTCAGAAATCTGTTAATACTCTTTATGATGGTATCACAGATCAGATTCATATTCTAGAAAAGTTGCATGTCAACTTGCAGTCTCTAGAAATATGTTATGAACCTCAGTGTATTATATTATCACTGTAAAGTGTATTTACAGCAACCTGAGTATTGAAGGCAGTTGTTCACATTTACAGCATCAGCATTTCTGAAATTCTGTACTTTTGGTATGAGGTTTAACTTGGATCGGGATTGTCTACCAGGTTGTGGTTCCAGCTGTCTGTAAGATAATATTTACTTCAAGTTTTATGAGTTTTCTGCATTGTTTTGTAAAATAAACTCATAAATAACTGTTAAATGGGTTGAATTTATGCCTGATATGAAAAGAGCTGGTAGGCTAAATTTACTAACCAAAAATAAACTATTACATGTTCCTATGTTATTACTTCAAGGGCAAGTCCCTGCAAACATTTGCTCCATCCTCTTTCTTCCTGTGGAATGTTTTTTGTGACCATTGTTTGGGGTTTTTTTTGGAAGAACTTCTTGTGTGTTATTTTGGTATTTTAAACTGAATTATTGTAAGGTTCTAGGAATGCATCAGAACTATTTAAGACACCTCAGCTACTGCAAAGGGAATTCAGATGGTGAAAAAAGATCACATGCCATGTAGATCTAATACAGGCTTCTGATTTGTTTATCTGCCTTCAAAATGAGGAAGGCTAGTATTCTACAAATGGGAAGAGATTTTTGGAGGATGGTGTTTGAGATGCTGAAAAAACATGCAAGCTGATTGAGACATACAGCTTCCAGATTTTTTTTTTCCTGCAAAACTGTTAGAAACACAGTGATGAGAATGTTTGAGTTTTTTTCTTGATTCTTAATAGAAAACCTAATCGAACCTTAAAAAAAAGCCAAAACAAACAACTGTATTTCAAAAGTTATTTCAACAAACATTTTTTAAATTATGTCTCTTACAGAGTTGATTTGCAGTCACATGAGGGCTGAAGAAACCTTCCCAGATTATTTTATGTGGGAAACAATTATTTTTAACTTAACTTTGAAAATTTAAGAAATTGAAATTATTTATATCCCCATTTTAAAATAGATCACTTTACTCTTTTGCTATACATTTTGTTTACCATATTGTCTGTAAGTGCTGTTATTACTTGGAGTATCAAAGAACTTCCTGTTGCTTCCTGGCTGATTATAACACTGAGTACCATGATGGTGTTGGTGACATTAGGCTGAGGATCCTGAGCACCAAGTTCTTCCTGAAGGTGCTTCACCTGCTCTCCAAAATCCAGGTGCATATTGCAGAATTAAACTTTTCTGAGATGTGTTGGTATGACTTAGCCTGATATGCTCATATAGTGAACAAAACAAGTGTTTTTATTGGTCTCTGCATACATTAGATACTGAAGTACATAGGGGTTCCCATTTTGCACCAAAATTTAATTCCTCATTCAATATTTTTCTTACCATGTCAGATAAGATCCTGACTGAAATTTTCAGGGCTGGCTGAAACTAAAACAATGATTTATAATGACAGTATAGCTCAGTGGAGAGATAAATGATAGTTGTAGATGTACAGTCTGTGTTCTTGGAAGGAAGAAGTAAATTACACAAATAATTTAGAAGATCTACAGCAGATTGAGGAGAAGAGTTATTGTAGAAGGGACTTGGGAGTGAGTAGGAATTTTGTTTTTCCCTGAAGAAGAGATATGTAGTTGCTTTACTGGAACCTTTAATTTAGATGGCAGCTCAAAAACTGTCTTCTTTCTTTAATGAAGCATTCCTAGAATAGCTTGTGTTGACTAAGTGACCATAAGTGGTCAGTGTTACAAAAGTATAGTTGAAGCCCATTCATCTAATTGTAAATTTTTCTTCTGTCTCTCTTGAGAAAGAAGCAGGATCTCAGATGGGGGCTTTCAAGTCTGACTAGTATATGCCAGAGATGTTTTTCAGTCTGATTTATAGCACTGACCTGGAAATAAGAGGTTTTTTACCTGCAAGCAGACACCATTTTCTTGCCCCAGAAGTATCAAGTTGCTGCAGATAAATAATGCAAATTGGGTGCTTTTTTGCCTTCAGTTATTTTGCAGGTCTGTTTTGAAAATTATCCTCAAGTTGTTTTTCAGCAAAAAAAAAATTCTGTTAGAGGTAGAACTTACCTGAAAATATTTGTGATAATATTGTGTTCTTAATCATGTGGTATTGAAACTCATAAGACTTCTTAGGATACAAACAACAGTCACTTTTTATGTAGCTAGAAGTTGTCCACTGCAGACCAGTGAAGCCAGAAGAATGATTTGTGGTTGAGACTCTGTAAATACAATAGCCTCCTTTGCCTTTTTTCACAAGAAGGTGACTGTTACTCCCCAGTGCTGAGCATTTGAGTAATACATTTACAGCAGAATGCTTGGTAGGATGCCATTTGGAAGTGTCCAGAGACTGTTTTAAGATGCTAACAATTCAGAAGTGTTCAGCTAACCTGCAGCTGGGTATAGTTTGGGACTGTTAGGAAAGACGTGCAATGATTGCAATGGTAAGAAAGATACAGATCACTGTATCTGGGTGTACTTAAGATGTCCTGATTCCAGTTTTATTCACAGGTTAATCTACCAGGATTATCAGTCATTCTTGGGTGTTTCTACTCAAGAGAAATGTTTGGTAAGGTGTATGAGAAAAGTTAATTGCTCACTGCCCATGGAGGATTCTGTAGTAATAAACTCTGGTAGCCCTGTGACGTAGGAGGCAGGTAGCAGACTTCTGTGAATAAATAAGTAGTTTAAAGAGTTACCTGTTTAATATTTAACAATGGAGACTATTAGCTGCCCCGTGCCTTGTGCAGCGTGGTTTAGTGATGCATGCTTTCACTTGAATCAGAGGTGGTCTGGGCAGTGAGTTTGGGGGGAAGGTGTTGTACTTGTGTATTTGATAAAAGCTGAAAAATCCTCAGTGTCTTTTGAATAAAGGCAGTAAGAGTCTTTTTTAACATTTGCCACACATATGAGATCTGTACAATTGATGTGTATTTCCAAAGTCTGTTTATCAGAAAATGTTTTAAACCAAAGCAGACCATCATTTGGATATGGCCTCATGAGGATCTCTTTTTCAAATACAATTGTAGTTAGAGCTACACAGCTGCAAGAAGTGTGGGATCAGGAAACGAACCCCTGATGGAAAAGGCTGTGGAACTGCAGTTAGATTGTGTTTTCTGAGTGGGAAATGGAGAGATTTTGTTCACCTATAAAATCATGGAATGGCTTGGGTTGGAAGGGACCTTAAAGATCACCTAGTCCCACCCCCCCTGCCATGAGCAAGGACACCTCCCGCTAGACCAGGTTGCTCAGAGCCCCATCCAGCCTGGCCTTGAGCACTGCCAGGGATGAGGCAGCCACGTCTTCTGTGGGCAACCTGTTCCAGTGCCTCACCACCTTCACAGTAAAGAATTTCTTCCTAATATCTACTCTCTACCTGCCCTCTTTGAGTTTGAAGCCATTCCCCTTTGTCCTGTCACTACATGCTCTTGTATATAGTCTCTCTCCAGCTTCCATTCAGGCACCCTTCAGGTACTGGAAGGGTGCAGTTAGGTCACCCGAGGCCTTCTCTTTTCCAGGCTGAAAAATCCCAATTCTCTCAGCCTTTCCATCATACTGAATAAAGTTTGTAGCTGAAGCTATGAAAAAGTTTAAGCACTGACCTTGTGGTTCACCTGTGCCCAAAAGTAGTGGAGCAAGAGACCCTTTAGGAAAACATGATCTAGATGCACACAGTTACCTCACTGGAAGGGTAGGCCCATATGCCATTTAGGTAGCTCTTACTCACCATTCTTACCTGTTGGACTCTCCACTGGAAACCTGCTGTGAATGTGCCTAGCACAGAAATTGTGGTGTTTAATTTCTGAACAGAAGACATGCAGCGCACAGGTCTGAATTTCAGGATGAATGTTCATCCACATGTTCAACTGGAGAGGATAATAGTTTTGTGTAGTAGATAATTCATCCAGTGGAATATTCTGGTGTTTAAACTGTATGGAAAAAAACGATCTTTGTTACAGAGCTTTGTGAAGAGTGGCTTGCTTAGTTGTGGCAGTACAAAAACCTACTGAGAAAAGCACCGAAAGGCTCAAAAAGTCAAGCAGAATTTTTTGGGCCGTGAATGAAACAGCACAGAAGCAGCCTGTCTGCTTCAATTTTGCCATAATCAGGAGAAAACAATGGTTTGGAGGCAGAAATTCTCCATTTAAGAGCTAATTACCATGACTTTTTTCTGAGTCTGTTGAATTAACCATGGGGTTATAGATCTGATAGCCAGGTTTTGTTGACCTGCAGGGACATGGTTTATTCCTGCGTGCCAAGACTTCAGTTTTGCAAAGCCCTGTCACTGGTGTCTCTGTTACAGTCTCTGTTCCACTGCAGGCATTTGAGGTGGTGTTAAAGTAAACCCACGTATATGGGTGGTTTAGATTTGTGAAGCAGAAATTCAGAGCTGAAGACAAGTCTTCCAGGTGGAACAGAATTGAGCTGCATTGTTTTGCTTCTCTGTTGTTTTTGGTTATGTATATTTTATTTCAACCCTTGCATCCTCAGTTGCAGGATTTTCTCAATTCTGATACCTCAGTGTTTTCATGGAGATGAATTTGCTTCACTTTTTCCGCAGCAGAAGTAATGTATTATTAAAAGGCAATAGAGAAGTCTTTTAAATAATTAAGCAGGCTTCAGTAATAAATGAACTAAGGGGGGAAAGAGAGAAAGGAAACAATTAAAATAAAGATGAGTTTTTATTGATAGTATATTGGTAAGTTCTTTTCTGAGCAGATCTTTTAAAACAGTTGGTTGGGCACAGAGACTACAGGTCAGCTTTCCATTGTTTATGAGAGACTGCAGACTTAAGTTTACACAGGAAGGAAAAGCCCCAAATGCCTCAAACCAAAAATCGCTGAAGAACCAACCAAAACAGAAAGCATTTTATTCATCAATCACACAGAAGAAAGCCTAAATTTAGCAATTAGTCTGCTTGAAGACAAACAATCCCAGATGAGTTACTGGCTTTTAAATTGTGGTGAGCACTGGATACATAACCCCTTGAATATTTTTTTGTTTGATTACAGTTTTTAATTATTGAAAGATGAAAGTAACTTCAAGTGATTTTTCTGTGCTGTTGAAAACTAAAACAGCACTTGCTATAGTTAAAATCTTTTGAATACACAGGAGGAATCCACAGTAATTTTTTCAGACTAACACATAAAACTGCATTTTTACTGGAAGTTGAGGTGAAAATATGGCTAAGGAAGTCCATACTCAGAGAAGCAGCCAGCACTGAGTCAGAGCTCTCAAATGGGATTGTTTGTCGTTGTCCAGATGGTGGCAAGTGACAGGAGGCTCTGTCTTTGCAGGACGTCGTTACCTGGATCAGGAGAAATTCCCCAAGCCAAGACTTCCCAAACTGCATTTGTTCTTAGATACAGTTGGTCTGTGATCCTGTGTGATCACTCCAGCATATGTGATCCATTGCTGTTTTTTATCTTAAGCTATGTACCGAACACCTCCTGTGTTAAATGTGTACGTGAGACTGTTGTGCCTGACCTTCCCTGCATAGGCAGGAGTAATTTCTGTTGACTTCCAGTGTCTTACCCATCAGCTAATTGGCCTTTTCTGCGGCAGCAACTCCACGAGTCACCTCTTGGATCAGTCAGAGTCCTGACCCAACAGCTGCCTGCTGACAGAGCCCCTCACTTCAGGTGCTAACTACCCAGGGTGGTAGTTAATGCTTATCAGTTATGCTTATCAGTTATGCTTATCCGTTGTCTTGGGCACAGGAGGAGCCTTTTGGGGGAATCTCTTTAGGCTGCCTGAAATTCCTGTATGGAGAAGTCCTATAGCAATTAATCAAATGTGTTGTTCTGAATGAGCATTTCAGTCAGTAACCTTGTCTCAGGTCACCTGGTCCTATCATGTATGCACAACCTGACAGGGGGCAGGTCCTGGACCACCCAGCAAACTGATGGGTAAGTGCTCGGGGTATGTGCAGAGGCAGTTGTACTAGAACTACAGTAAAAAGTTAAGTTTCATCCATATGTCAGAATTATAAATTAAATTGCATAGATTGTGCCACAGCATGCAAGCATGTGTGAAGTGCTAAGTTGGTGTTACTTTTTTCAAGCCCACTATTTTTAGCACTATACTTAAAACAAATTTTCAACAAAGACAACCAATAATCATTGGCCTTCAGCTTCGTTCTTTATGGATATTTATGCCAGCTAAAACCTATGGTCTCAGTCTATATTTTAGTGAACAGAATTTGAGCTATACAAATGACAGAGGACACTGCCATCACATAGTTGCCCTAAAACCAGGGAATTTTATTGCCATAGATGTGCTGATAAGGGCAGTTCTTGTGATAGAATGCATCTGACTATACTTGCACGTTGGACCTGAAGATTCCATAGTGCTTTGACCTTTTCTTAATGTATGGGTTCTTTTCAGAAGACCATCTCTGAAATAAAAAAAGAAAAAAAAAAAGCCTTTTTTTATCCGATTGTCTCCTGAGCTAATGTACGAGGAGACTTTGCCATTCCTCTACCACAATATCTGTAGGTAGGCATTAGTGTCAAATAAGTAGTGCCCTATTGTCTAAGGGAATCTTGAATTGCTGAAGCATTTGTTGAGTTGTCCACACATATTATACTATAAAAAAGCTCTGAATAAACTACATTTTTTAAAACAAAAAATGACCAGTGCTGTTTAACATCTTTGTCAGCAACATGGACAATGGGATTGAGTGCACCCTTGGCAAGTTTGCCAACACCACCAAGCTGAGTGAGCAACGTGCTGGAGGGCAGGGTTGCCATCCAGAGGGACCTGGGTAGGCCTGAGAGGGGGACCTGACCTGTGAGAACCTAATGAAATTCAACAAGGCCAAGTGCAAGGTCCTGCACATGGGCTGAGGCAATCCCAAACACAAACTGACAGAAGAACTCATTGAGAGCATCTCTGCAGATAAGGACTTGAGGATACTGGTCAGTGAAAAACTTTTTACAAGGGCATGTAGTGATAGGACAAGGGGGAGCAGCTTCAAATTAACAGAGAGTAGGTTTAGATTGCATACAAGGAAAAAGAATTCTTTATTGTGGTGGTGGTGGTGAGGCACTGGCACAGTTTGCCCAGGTGCCGCATCCCTGGAAGTGTTCAAGGCCAGGCTGGATGGGGCTTTGAGCAGCCCAGTCTAGTGGAAAGTGTCCCTGTCCATGGCAATAAAATTTAGATGATCTTTAAGGTCTTTTCCAACATGAAAGATTTTATGTTTCTATGATTTCATTCCCTCTGTCCTAGCCTTGTATGTTGACTATGTGACCCACAAGCTATACCTTCTTCAAATGATCTGCTGCTAAAAGCACATAAAACAACACTGCTTTTTTTAAAGCAAGAGCAAGTGATTGTATTAGAAAGTGTTTCAGTGTCAGTTACATGTCTCTTCATGAACTGTATAGGAAACAGCTGGACTGACCTGGATAGGTTAGATGCAACACAATCCTCTCCTCTTACAAGTTCTGTTACTAAATCCCTCTGCAAAAGAGCGAGGAAGTTTTCTCAGGTGGAGTGGGTTGCATGTTAGTTAGAGTCAAGCAGCGCTAAAATTGAGATGGAGAATTTTTGGATGTACCAGGTTGAGTATCGTAAGAAAACTGTAAGTAGATATTCAAGAGAAAAAGGGGGTGCTATCACTTTTTTATTGTTGCACCAAAAAAAAAAATTCTAATTCCTTTGATAGACCTCTGTACCTAATAAGAGCGTGCTTCATGTGACCTTACTGTGTTTGTTCTGACAACAACTTTGTTAGGCTTCTAAAACTTGTTTTGTTAATGGCAAATGACAGTGAAATGGTCACTAAGCCTTAATTTTAGACTTTGTGTAGAGCAGATATGCAAATTATCTATCCACTATGATCCATCAAAATATTTCTTTTTTATTGCTGCATTCTTTCCTTTTACATTATATATGGTACCTCTAAAAATGCGTTTTGATGTCAAAGAGAACTGAGTGTTAATTCTTCAAAGACTGGACTTCCCTATACAAATGTTTTCAAGGACAGTTTTCATGTCATGTCAGGCAACAGACTTTGTAAAGTATTTGATATTTGGGTTTGGTAGTTTTGATTCTTGGTTTGGTTTTTTTGTGGGGAGTTGGTTTGTTTGGTTGTTATTGTTTTCTCCCCCAAAATAGTTGAGCAGACATTTAAACAGAGCACACAGAAAGCCGTGTGATACTTTAGTTGTGATACTTCATACATGAAAATGCCTGAATAAAGGCACTTAAGAGTGCTAATGGAGTAACTGTTAGTACATTTCAAATCATGCAAAATTTCTTAATGCTATTTGTCTGGTTTAAATGAAATCATTAATCTTTATCCTTAAGTGTGTGAATACAAGAGTTTTCAGCCATTGTAAAGAGCGCTTTTTTGTGTGGGCACGGAAACATTTGATGCCTAAATTGATTTCTTTGTTTGTTGTTTAAAGCTCAATCCTACAATGTCTAGATGTCATTATTGGGTTTGATAGTATTATGCACCTTCTAAATTTATTCCTAATACAGAAATACTGTGTTACTGTAAGAATGTGAGCACTATGAAAACTCTTCTGACATAAGTAGGAGTTGCCATGTGTGCAGCTGCATCACTGTGGCACTATTGACTGGTCCTTACCCAGCAAGTCAGGGGAGCCTGTATCCCTCCCACAGCCTCTGCTGTAATGCTCTCTGCAGTGAGCAATTCTTCAGTCTGGTGATGCAACCACATGCCAGCATTCTAGGGATTGTTTCACAGCTGTATCTTCTTTTGTATTGCAGTTGTGATTCAAAATACAGCCAGATGCAGGGACTGCTCTTTAACCTAAGAGATACCTGTAAAGAATTGCTTCTTAATTCTTTGGAAGCCTTTATTAGTTAACTATAATTTTAATACTTATTATCTGAGATAGACAGAGGAATGAGTGTAAAGACAAAGAAGTGGAAAAGGGAGTTTTGTTTTCTTGTTTCATTTCATATTTAAGGAAAGCTAAGAGAAACTTAGACATTTGGTTTTTTAGTTGTTGTTCTTGTTTTGGTTTTGGTTTTGTGGGTTTTTTGTAGACTATTTCATAGAACTCAATTTTTCAGCTGCAATAGATGCGCAGAGCATGAGGGTGGAGCCTGCTGCCAGCTCAGACCACTGGAAGTGTATCCCTGTTCTGGTGTGACTCGTTGGCTCAGAGAAAAGCTATGTCATGCTGTTTAGGAAAAGATAAGAATAGCATTTGACTGTTTTGCTATCAGTGATGAACTGTTGAGCTGTCAGAGCTAAGGCTGCTCTCTTCCTGTGTCAGAGGAGACTCTAGAATGCCAGGGCTATTGGGCTAAATACCCAGCTGTAGCTAAATTCTAGACTTCCCTTTTGAGGAAAGTTGAGATTCACATTTTGGCTTGTGCAGTCATGTTTTGTAGGTATCTCCTTAAAATCTGCCTCTAAAAATACCTGCTGGGTTAAAGCTTTGTGCTCTCTCTCATTTCGGTCACCATTATTTCCACATTCTGTGTTCTTGTGTCACACTCTCATACCAGGGCCCCTTCTCTGTACTTCAGATACCTTGCTAGAGCTTTTTCACATCACCAGTGTTCATTAGGAACTGTCTGTGATTAGGACATCCTTTCCCAGAGCATTCTTCCCCTTTATCAAGATACTTGCTGATGAATCACATAGTTGCTCCACTGAATTGTTAATGGAAAAAGGAGAATGAGGAAATGTGATCTAAAGAGCATGTAGTGAGCTCATAGCATGAACTGTTGAGTATTTTCCAAGTTTTTACTGTATCTAGAATGAGGAATCCCAGTCCTTGATGACACTAGTATTGAATTGTCATTGAATATATTAATAAATTCTTGAGTACATCAATATTACTCTGCACAGTTTATAAAAGTTGTTTTCTAAGATGATGGAATAACGTTTATGGACAACCACTGTGGCCTTCCTCTGCTCAGATTACGTTCGTTTAGCATCTCAGGTTAATTATGCCCGAGGGCATGTGTGCTTATGCTTTTCTTCACTTTTCCCAGTTTGACAACTAAATAAACTTTAGCTGAATCCCTGTGTGCTGCTTAAGGTCAATCCACTTGTCTCCCATCACAGCTTACTCCTCAGTGGCTTTACCTTTTCTTTCTTAGAATGTCACAGTGTAGGATGTAGAATATGAAAGAATAATTTGTACATGGGGCACTCACAATATTATTTGTTTTTCTTGTCATTTCTAGTCTCCATCTCCAGATTCCTCTTCACCTCGAGGTGCTGAATCGTCAAGTAGGCAACATCACCAGGAGGTCTGCAGTACAGCAGAGGCTTCCACTAATAAAGAGGTAGAGTTAAATCTTTTTAAAACCCGCAGTCTTGTTCATGCTGCTTATGCCTTTTAATTTTCCCTGCTCTCTTGTACCTATGCAATCCCTTTTCTTCTTCTTTTTTTTTCCTTATGCTTCTTCACCTTTTGCTTGGCTGGCTACCTGACTGAATTTCTAATGTACTGAAGACTCTTTGTCATGGCATTTCTGACTCTGTTCAGCTGTCACTAAATTTATTTAACAGGCTGCAAGGTACTGATTTACCAAACAGCCAACATCCCCTCTGTAGCAGAGACAAAAGGAAGAAGCTCTTTCCCTTTTTGTCCCCACAAAGAAAGCGTATTTCTTAGCAAGATGAAAAAGTGCTGAAATTAAATTAATTACATAATAAATTACACTGCTTAATTTTGTCATTGTAGAAACTGGTCTGCAAGTGATTTGAAGTCAGAATTCAGTTCCTGACTCCAGACTCCTCAGAATAAAGCTACATACTTTGGAGTTTTTTCCCCTCATCTGGTAGTGCTTTAGACTGCAGTAGTTCCACCAAAACAAAATTAGTGTGAATAGAACTGCTTGTAGTGTGAAAAGAAAATCATTTGACATAATAAGTGTTTGGATTAGTATACAGTGGCAGGTTCTGTAAACAGAAACATCTGCAAGTATTTAGTTTATTTGCTTCTTTCTTTTTTATAAAGTTGAAAACAATCTAGGAACTACCATAACAAAATACCATGTTGTTACCTATAGCTGTGCATGAGTTATCTTCCAAAATTAAAAACCTGATCTACTATAAGTGGATTAAAATTGAAACAGTAATTAAATAATCCATTCTTTCATTTTTTGTTTTGCAATTATCAAGGGATAAGAAAGCTTGCAACATGTACATAGTTGTGTCAATCTGTATTTACATTTAGAAAATAATAAAAAATTTCAAAAGACTGAAGAAACCCATAATTCTTCATGTTCTAAAGTTTTCAACTATAAATCATGCCTTTAAGTTTTCATCTGCTTTACTGTTAGCTTATTAAAGCCTTAAGCATTCTTCGCTACATTCTTTGTCACTATATATTCTCTATTTTAGCAATTTTTAGATATAAGAAACTTACCCAAAGGAAGAAAACAAACAAAGCACTGCTGTTCTCAATTGTTAGCATGTGCTTACACATAGTGACAGAGGTGGTAAACCAAATTTCACTGTAGGATGTGTTGGGCTATTAGTTTCCCTCAGATGGGGAATAATTCCTGCTTTTCTACTTCTAATGCAAGAATAAAAGTGACAAAACAACCTTATAATTTTTGGATTTTTAGGCCTTAGAGAAACCTTTTTATTAAATATAAATTTATAATACTGGATGGCAACGAGATTATTGAAAGTAGTAAAATGTTAATGACCTTGATATTTCATTATTCATGGGTATGTAAAATTAAACAGTGTAGGTTTCCACCAACTGGTAACTTTACCTGTTACTTTACTATTCTAGTGGTCTTAGTAGAATGCCTTTCTACGTGAGTAATGAACAAGAAAAATGAACTTTGTGGGTGAGAATAAATACATACATGATGATGGTTTGCACCAGTCTAACCCGAAAATAAGTTGCTAGTTAGATTGCTGAATAGTTGCTAAATCAGTATCATAGACTTTGTTCACTGCTTAAAAAGAAATAAATACTTTGTAAAGTACTTATATATGTGAGCTGCCTCTGCTGCTTGTGGTGTGTAGGGGATTTGTCCTGTGTCCTGTCAGAGCCCAGTGTTTGAATCCCCTGTTTAGCACTATGTCAGCAGCTGTTACAAACAGTTGTTGGTGTCTATATGGATAGGTGGTTTGCTAGGAGCGTTCATCTGAAGAGGCGAAAGAGCTACAGATGTGAAAAGGCACGTCAGTGTCCTCACAGCAGCTTGAATGTCTTGGCAGTAGCAGATCATTGATTATTGACATCTTTATTGATGCTAGTACAGTATCTGATGGGCAGGATTCTTGGCGCAACACAGCTTAGCAGTTTTCATAGGGAGTGAAAAGAACTTACAGCTGCACAGGCTCAGCTGTCTGTCACATGCCTTTTGTTTTTAATTCACATATTTTATAGCAAGACATGCATCGTTGGTTGAAAAATATTACTTGTTACATCCATTTTCCATTTCTTACAAAGGAAAAAACTCCTTGGGGTTAGTCAGTCAACCTGTTACATAACTGTTACCTTTCTGATTTTACCTGTTTTTTCCACTAATACACAGACCCTGGTAAGTTGCCTGTCATAAAAAAAAATAATTTGGCATATATTTCCATGTATATAATTTGGAAATATACTGAAAATTATTGAAGATTTTCTGCGTTATTGTGATCATGTGTATTGATTTTCTTTTAATAGAATTATATTAAGCAGTCATTGGAGGAGTTACTGCTAGTACAATCTGTTACAGATTCATTAACTATCCAGAAGTCTTACCTGCCTGTGATTGCAGCAGGTATTTCAATATATCCCATTACCAATTATATAGTGCCACACAGAATTTTGTTTGATAAATTTTTGTCTGTGGTTTACATCATTGATTAGAACAAAGTGGTGAATCTTACTCAGTGAAAGTTGTAGTTTTCAGATGTCTGAAGGGTTAGTCTCATAGTCTTTCACAGAAAATACCACTAGGATGTATGGTATTACTTAGTGTGTGTATTTACATGCACAAGTCAAGATTCCATTTATTTCTTCACTATTTATGTAATTGGAGCCACCAAATGTGTTTTTGTGCTCGATACAGTGAAAACACAGTTGGTGATGAAGTCATGGTGAATTCAGTTATCTCAGAGAATACAGGTTGCTCCCTAAGCTGTTAAAATCTAGAGAGCTTGTTGTAGGCTCTGTTAATGTCAGGGATACATCTAAAACCATTCCTGATGAATAACTGCATTTTCTTAATGATGGTTTCAGTCATGAATTATAACAATAGAGTGCAATTTTTATATTCATGCATGTATTTATTTGTAGTTGGAAGATCCAGTCTCTTTGAGGTATTATGTACTTTGATGCATATTTCTTGATTATTAGAAGTAGAGCACCTGTTCGTAGACAATTAATGCACTAGTGAACGTGAACAAGTAAGTGAAGTCTGGTCTTAGCATATTCTCTACTAGATAGACACAAATGGAATACATTGAATTTACTCTACTAGGTGCTTAGATTTTGAAAATACTAAATATGAGTAATAATAAGTGGTGTTCTAGCTTTACTAATAACTATGGCTGATTTAAGTTTGGTGGTTTTTGGCACAGAGAACTTTTTAATGCCTATTCGTGCATGCTATGTTCTGTTTGAAATCCTTTTTGTCTTAATTACAGTCCAGAAAAAGCTTGGCTTCATTTCCAACGTATGTTGAAGGTAAGATGGTTCTACAATTTCTAAATGTGTTTTCATATTAAAAAAACCCCTGTATTTATAATGTATAAAATTTTGGTTTTATTCTCTGAATAGAAAAGGTACTAGGGTTGGGTGTAATGATTTAGATTAAACTGTGTCTAATTTTGAACCTGAGCTAAATCCTACTGTGCTCTTTCAGGAGTTTGAAAACATGGAGCTTTTAGGTTTGTTGTGTTTCATTCATAGTTTCTGTGTCAGTTCTGCTGGTTGTTTCATCAGTATCACTTAAAACACTACTTTTTTATGGTATTTACACAACATATAAGAATGTGTGTGGATAAGGAAAATAGACTAATCAAGAAGACTGTAGTGCTCTGTCCAGCATTGATTTCAATTGGCAGGCTCAATCCAATCTCAGTTGGATTTATTGGCAGGCCTGCCAGTGACAATCTGCTTTGATTAACAGCTACTTGCCTCTAATTAAATACTGCTTCCCGTCTTAGAGTTAAGGTTGCAGTAGTGCTGAGTTTTTTAGAATGATGTGAAAAGGCAAGTTACCTGCCACATGAACTGCTGGTACCTTTTGTATGAGTATGCATCCTGTGTATACTGCAGGAAGAACACAAGTTGTATGCAGTTACGACAGAAGCAAAACATAGAGGTTTCATTTGGTTTTTTTACTTTTCCCCTGACAGTGTTTGTTCCATGTGCTTGATGAAATGTTAGAAATACAGTTGATGTAATACTTTATTTGGACTGCCTTGTAACTCCTTGTATTGCTTTACAGTGTGCTCTGTTTAATTGATTATGTGATCATTTTGTTTAGACTGCAAACTGATCATTGTCATAATCTTCAGAGTATTAGCTGCATGTTTTGGAGTCTCTGGCCAGAATGTCAGTTAGTCCATAGCTATGCACTGGAATTTTGCAACAGTGAAGGATCTCTCTTAGAATTTAAATTAATCTCCTATTGGTGGTCCTGTCTATCAAGGGCTTTTAAAAATAATCCTCTCCTCCTTAGAAAAAGAATTAAATTATAAACTGAAATGTTCTTCGTTCTTGATCCGGCACAGAATCCCTTAAAATTGCAAATGTTCCATTTTCATGCACCAGCAGTCCAAGTAAAAATTTGCCAGCACCTATGCTCTGCTTTCATTGAGGTAATAGTTTTGTTTTCAGAGATAATAAATGAAGGAGATAGTCTAAAAAGCGGTGCTGTCTGTGCATTCACCTCTGATGCAACTGGACCACATACCATTTTGGGTTTAATATACCTCTTTCTTGGAGTCTTTCCTTCACCTTTGCCCATCCTTTTTTTTTTCTTTTTGATCAGAAATTGTACTACAAAAGGTTTTGCACCCTTTATAGTAAAGTGGTGGAAGTGGTGAAAAGGCCTTGATGTGTTGAGTAATAAATAGCAACACTTAAAATGCTGCATGATTTCTGGACTGAAGAAGTGTGTAAATATGTAGTACTTCCAGAGGCATGAATTTCCCTAAGGAAATAACTCAGTTTCTTTAGGTCATGTGGTTGCAAGGGACTTAATCATTTTGAGAATTTTCCAGATACATACTGCTTGAGCAAACTCTGCACACTGGAGATGAGCATCTTAAAATTTCTAGTCACAAATTTTTGTATTTAAAGAACTGATAAAGAAGACAAGCCTGCTCACAAGATTTATACGTCTGCTTCTGTCTGTGTGTGTAGTTTCAGTGCGATATTTATCTCCACCTCTATCTTTGTTATTTTAATCATGACTTGCTTTTCCTTGGGGCCAAAGCTGCCCATGCTCACTCTGAGGGGTTCTTAGTCTCATATGTTATCATTAGAACAAAATTGGCATTCTGAGTAATTTGAAACTTAAAGCTCTATCACCTTATAGCTCAAGATACCCCTTGATTTTCTTTTAGAGTAAAAAAGAAAGACAAACATAAACACAGGGGTTTTTTTGTGATAGTATGTGAACATGTTTACCATGAGCATTCTTTAATATGATTTGTCTTCTCACTTGTCTTGAACAACAATTGTTTACTTCTAAGAATAAGAAGTTTCTTAGCTAACCAGCCTCCCTTTTTGATCATGACAGTTTTAACATGGTGTCAAAATTGAACATTTTCATGTATAAAATTTTTAGACACAGTCGCCAAACACCAAAAATCTTACAAATCAAAAATGCTGCTTTGTAAGGATTTGCATTGCTAGGTAATGAACACTTTACACCCTGTCACTTTTCACAGAAGCTGATGGGTGTCAGATCTCTAAGAATCTGTGGACTAAGAGTTACTTTGCCATCAAGAGAGCCTGTGCTCTGTGTATTTCACAACATTTTTATTTAACTCAGTACTTTACCACAATATCCTTGTTAGGACTACTATTTTTAAAGGTCTGTGGCATAAAAATATTTTACCTAATTAGGTCATCTGTCTTCTTGTTAGGGAGAGACGTGTGGTATGTGTTGAGCATTCCCAGGGAGGTTGTTCTGCCTGTTGCACTAAGTATGGTTAATGCACAAGCGAGAAAGAGGCTCATGGCTCCTATCAGACTGCACCTTTCCTCTTTCTGGTTGTGCCTGTAGGTCTTAGAATTGCAAGGCTGGGTTTGGTAGGTGAGGACCAGGTTGAGTAACTGTGTCTGTCCCTTTATCACAGTGAAAAAGTCACAGCTTATTTTGCTCTAAGCCGATCCCTCCTCACTAAAGAATGAGCTATTGTGAGAAACAGGCTGGATTAACAGCTGTAGCTTTTGCTGGAGAGATGCTGTACTGGGTTTGCGTAGCAGGGTTTTGGTGGTGGGGTGGCTACAAGGGTGTCTTCTGTGAGAAGCACCTGGAAGCTTCCCGCCTGTCCAACAGAGTCAGTGCCAGCCGTCTCCAAGACAGACCCAGCCCTGGCCAAGGCTGAGCCCGTCAGTGGCAGCACCTCTGGGATATTATATTTAAGAAGGGGGAAATAACTCTGCACCACAGCAACTGCAGCCAGAGAAGAAAGGGCAAGGAATGTGTAAAAGAAAGATCTCTGAAGACAATGTCAGTGGAGTAGGAAGGACTGGAGTTGATCCAGGTGCCACCACGCAGCCCGTGGTGAAGACCATGGTGAGGTAGTTGTGCCCCTGCAGCCAATGGAGGTCCACAGTGGAACACATACCCACAAGCAGCCCCTGGAGGACCCCATGCCAGATCATGTGGGTGCCCAAAAGAAGCAGGCTATGACCCTGCATGGAAATCCCAGGCTGGAGCAGGCTCCTTGCAGGATATGTGGAGAAAGGAGCCCAGCTGGAGCAGGTTATGTGGCAGAACTTGTGACCCCATAGGGAGCCCACTCCAGAACAGTCTGTTCTGAAGGATTGTCTCCCATGGGAGGTATCCTGTTCTGGAGCAGAGGAAGAATGTGAGACCCCTTCCCCATGAGGAAGAAGGAGCATCAGAGACAGCATGTGGTGAACTGACCACAGCCCCCATTCCCCATTACCCTGTGCCTCTGGGTGCAGGAGACAGAGAAAACTGAGACTAAAAGTGAGTCCAGGAAGAAGGGAGGGATGAGGGAAGGTGGTGGAGCATCTGTTTTTATTTTTCATTATTCTACTCTGACTTGATTACTAATAGATTAAACAAATTTCCACAAGTGGAGTGTTTTGCCCATAACAGTAACTGATGAGTGATCTCTCCCTCTCCTTGTCTTAGCCCATGAGACTTTTTGTTGCATTTTCTCTCCCTTGCCCTTCTGAGGAGGGGAGTGATAGAAGGGCTTTGGTGGGCAGGGTCAGCCCACCACGAATTTTGAGACCATTTGTTTGATGTTTTTTGCCTTTGAAAGTACTGGTTGCCTTTTAGTCGCGCTAAACTCAAGTGTTTCAGAGGAGGATTTGCAGCCATAAGGTGCAGGGTCAAGTTGTCAGAGTTCTGTTGTTTTGCTGTGTTTCACTGTGAATATCTTCAGTGATTACTCTCCTGTGTTACAGTTCCTGGACCTTGTGATCCTGAAGACTTAATTGATGGAATCATTTTTGCTGCCAACTACCTTGGTTCAACTCAACTACTTTCTGATAAAACTCCATCCAAGAATGT
>VXBT01000762.1:0-15436 GCA_013400235.1 Oriolus oriolus | reverse complement strand
AATGTGAGAATGATGCAGGCTCAGGAAGCTGTCAGCAGGATCAAGGTGAGGAATAATTCCTGCTGCTTCTCATGTGGCTGCTCTGTGGTTGTGGGTATGAATTTCTTGCTTATGCAGTAATTTTTTCAGATGGGCATATCTGTAGTTTCAGAATGAAAAGTGCCTCACCTTTCTTTCTGCAAAGTAAATTGTATATGTAATGCTGCTTTTGGAACAAGACTGATAAGGGCAAGTTACCAGGTCATTTTAATTTCTTGTGGTAATATTTGTGCCGTGTACACTAAACCAGAATCTCAGGGGAGTGGTGGTCAAAGTTAGATATTATCTGGGTGTGGAGGGAAGACAGGTTAAGGGAATAACTAGCGAGTATTGCAGCTGCTTCTGTCTTGGCACTCAGTGAAACTGCTACTGTGGTAATGACTGCAGTTATTTTTGACCCTGCTGTGGATACTTGTTTCTCCACACACAGCAGCTGTGAGCTGATTTAAAAAAAAAAAAGCCTGTGATAGTACAGAGATGTATGGAAAAAATAATTTATCCTGGAATCTGACAAATTTTTTTTCGAAAAAGAGAAATGCCAGCTGATTTCTGAGGCCTCTGTAGAGGCTGTGCCAAGCAGTGGGAGTGCTGCTGTATTGTAAGTTACAATTATGACATTGTCAGCTGAAATTAAGGTGTGTGGATGAAGTATTGCACAGTTGTACAGGATGCTGCAACATTCCCACTAACCATACATGACTGGCTAGTAGGCACCCAGCTTCATCTTCTGCTGATTCAGGTAACCAACACAACCTACTCTGGGAATTTTTCTTAGTTTAGTGTCTGCGTTTTCCTCTTTTGTATAGTTTATTTGGGGTTCTAAGTCAGATTTGGTGTGCAGTTGTATAAAAGAGAGAGAAAGAGGAGAGAAGGTTATCAGCAAGGCCAATAGTATTGTCTGTTAAGGTCGGCTGATGCTTCCTACTCTTACTATTCCTTCCAATGTTTTCCATGGCAGGTGTTCAGTTTAGCCTCTGTGTGTAACTTTGACACAGAAGCTCCAACTAGAACTATTGAGACAACTTCCAAAAATTATAATTTTGCTGATATTCAAGTGCATAAGTTCTTGTAACCTTGTCTCTGAAAATCTTTAACACTCTCACATTTTAGAAAACGCAGGAATGTAGCCTTCCTGTTAGAGATTATCCTCCATCATCTCTGTAGAAGTCTTCACTAACTTAAACTCCTGAGCCTTTTGTAAACGAATGATATCTTTGTTCATTGGAGACTCTGGATTCAGTGACATTCTTTAAAAATATGCGGCAGCTTTTTCAGCTGTGGCAGGTCTTGGTGGGTTCTCCCCAAACCTGCAGTGAAGACTCTGCTCTTTCTTACAGAGTCTGTTTTTTCCTCCTGTGGGCAAATAAGGCTGTGCCCTTCTGTTTAGTAGCTGCTTTGTTGCATCTTTCCTGATGCTTGGCTGAGTGTTAGAAAACTTGTCTGGTTTGAATGGACAGGAAACGACAGGTAAGGAAGAGAAGGGAGGGAAATAAGGGTTTTGGTGATGTTGGATCTAGGAGGGACACATCACTGGAGGGTGACAGGAAAGATTAGCATCAGCTATCATAGGAAATAGCTATCAGAAGTGGAACTTGAACCTGGGGTTGTGCAGGGAGTTTGCACCTCCTTTGTAAAGCTTGTGTAGAAATACACATTAGATAAAGATTGAAGGGATATGGTAGAGAAAAATGAAGCAGAATTGATTCAAACTGGGCCTGTGAGGTGTAAGAATCGTTCTCTGATAGTAAATGTATGTTGTAGAAATTCCTTAACAAAATACCATTCTTTCCGAGGATTCTGTTATGCCTCAGCACTTCTGTGCCTCAATACAGAAGAAACCTGTTTAATGTGTTTCACCTGTAAGCCCCATAATTTGTGCATCTGTATAAATCAGCAGGCATGCATATCCTTGCTTATAGTATATTTGTCTCAGGCTTGAGGCCCAAGTGACTGCATTGTTGACCTGGTAAAACCCTAGCTTCTATATTTAATTTTCTGAAACTCAGTGTGTTTCAGAGAATTATTGGCTTGTATTGCATTTTACACAATATCTTTGAACACTTCTTGGACAGTTACTGCTTTCTGCTTCTAAGTGAAGCTCAGACAACCTCCCTGCACCTCAGAGTCTTTGGCTTATTAGGGTTGATTTTTGGCTGGTTTCGTTGCTGGTTGCCATTAAAGTCATATGTTTTCAGAGAGAAATTCATTATGACAGGTGGATTTCCTGCTGCCAGATTCATCACTGCATCAGATACTCTTTATCCCAGATGTGTAAATTATGGCTTGCACAGTGACTATGAAGGTTGTGCCCTACTCATGTTTGTTTACAGAGTGTCATACTTGTTGCATTTCTCCATGGTTAAAGAAAACAAAGCTTATGAATTAAGAGTGAGCCTTTAAAATACACAGACTTGAAGCTGAGTATTAAAAAGGGGTGAAGAGCTTTATTTAAGCCCTGCTATGTACACATACCTTCACATAAGTGTATACCTTTTGAATTTAATAATCCCTGTAGTGCTTCCTTTTAGCAGAGCCTTCAGACCACATCTTCATTCATTTGGAATATGAACAGACCTTGAAAACAATTCTCCATGCTTCTTCTTTAAAGAAGTGTCTTTTCAGTTCAAAATACAAGAGTTGGGTGTTTTCTTGCTTGGCTTTTGTCTCTGTGGAGTTCAACTAAGTTAAAACAGATATGCTGCTTTGAAGGTGTTTATCAAATGTAGTTAGGAAGATTTCTCTAGGAGGCACTTTCAGCTTGCTGCGTGGCAGATTTGACCATTTCTAGGTAACACCTGTTTTAATTTCTGAGTGTAATTTAAGATAGAACCCATATGTGGGTATTTAGTTTAGTATTTCACGCATTTCACACACTCAGTGTCCTCTCCATGCTCACTGAGTTGCAGAACATTTTTTTGTAGAGACTAGATGGATTGAATAAACTTAGGACAACTCTGTAGCAAAAGCAGAAGCTTGTTGGGTTTTAACGTTTTGTAATTTTGGAAATTGCATCTATATCAATAATTACATTTCATTTACCTTAAATTAAAATCCTGAATTCTGTATATTAAAAAAATTGTGTAGATTAGGTATTTTCCATTTGTTTTTTTCTTATAGGAGTACTGAGAGGATGTTTGATCTGAATTAGCAAAGTAATGTGGTGATAAAGAGGATTTGTCTGATAAAGTATTCTTGCATAGAATTGTCCTAATTTTTTTGTTGTTCTTGGACCATAACTTCTTTTGTGACATTTCTGTGCAGTGTTAAATCACTTATTAAAAGTGTTTGTTCCATTTCATTGCCTTACTTCTATGAAATATTTGAAAGTAGTTCTTCAATATGCTTCCATTTGAAGAACAGAATTTTCAATAAATTGAATCATAGTGTATTTTGATAAGTTGTTGATTCTACATTGTAAAGCTGTAGCTCAAGGATTTTTTCCCCCCTCCCTTTTTCTTCATTTTGGCCTGTGCTTTTCTTCTTTTGGGAGGTCCATCACTCTAAATTTTGGGGAGGGTGAGAAAGAAAAGCTTGATTTTGGAAAGCAGTTTAAATGCTCTGTCTCAGGAGTGTCTTTTCCTTGCCCAGCGTATGACAGGCAGCTGTTATTCAAGATAAGTATATTATTTCTGAGTATTGTTGTAAATTGAGAGTAATGTAATGAAGAGCCTGCCATGTAAGGCAGTTTTAATTGCTTTTGCAATAGCTTGCAATCACCTGTTGCAAAATAACCTATCAGGCTATAAAATACTTCTTAGTTTGAAAAGGATGACTAAAAGCTAGTTTAAGAATGTTTCTATTTGTTAATAAGCCTAAACTTTTAAGTAGCTGCTTTCAGATTCGTTTAGGCAAAACCTGGCAGATTTAAGTTGTTAGCATCAGTATAAAATGTTTGATGTGTCTTGTGATTCAGGCCTCCTATTTGCTCTTCGTAAAAGTAGTTAGTGCTGAATCTGTACGGAGCTTGTAACAATAAGCCTCCTTCCCACCACCAGCACACCTGTAAATTTAATCAGCAAAGAGGTTGTTGCTGTTGGAAGTAAAGGGATAACTGCCAGCCTGGTGAGTATTGCGTTCCTTCAGTGAGCAGGTTGCATTAATGATTGCAAGACTGTAAAAATTATATTTGTTTGGGTTGTTAGTAGAAACCTCTTTTAAGATATTTCTGGAGCTGAAATACATGCTCCACTGCGTCCTTGAAAAAATGTGATAGTGTGGACATTTCTTTGTGTAGGTGTCACAGGAAAATTTGTTGACCAGAGGCACTGTGTGAATATTGGTACAGATTTATTTGCTCAGAAGGAGGAGAAAATGAAGGTGACAGTTACCTTCTGTCATTCTATTTCTCCAGGAAAAAGTAGCACAGTGTTAGGGGGTTTATTTTTTTGAAGTCTACTGAAGTATGAGTCTGAAAAAGCTGGAATAATAAGGCTTAAATTTTTTCTCTCACCTTTTACATTGGTGTGCCCTCAAAAGAAACAACCCCGTGGTTTACGCTGCCGTAAGTGAGGGGAAGCTCTGTTCTGTTTCTTAACCCCCCCGCTAAAACCTCAAAAACAAATGCACACAAAATAACTTTGTTTGTTGCAAGTAACATCTTAAGTGAAAAAAAAAAAAAATCCTTTTGTGTTCTTCCTGACTCTTTTGGTACTGTTTCTTTTCATTTCTGAAATGAATTGTGCTAAACATGACATTTTATAATTTTTTAAGCTAAAAAGAAAAGGAGGAAAGTTAATATAAGCAGGGACTAATTTAGACCAGCTGGTAGTCTGTGAGCCCTGACATTAGTGTGTAGTTTCCTGCTTGACTTGGAGTCTCTGTAAGTTCTTCTCTAACTGTTCTCCTGTCTCTGTTTGTTCCATGCTAAGCAGATGGCCCAGAAATTAGCCAAAAGCAGGAAGAAGGTGCAGTACAAACTCCATCAGCTTGATGTTATGCTTGTTCTTTTCTTTTCTGGGAGGGTTTTTTTCCTTTCTTTTTATTTTGTGGTTTTATTTTCTGCATCCAGCAAGGTTTTTCCAGATTTATTTCTGAGCCACCATACAAGTTGACATATCTCAGAAATCAGTTGCCTGATTGGCCATTTTTTGTTGCTTATCATTAGCCATTTCATGTTAGAAATAGAATAAAGATTGGATTTATCAAATGGTTACAGGGGGTACCCAAAATGCATATTGAAGAATCAGGACTGACATGGCAGAGGTTTTAACATTGTAAAATGGTGGATTAAAATGAAGTGTGGTTTTTTGGGCGTTTTTTAACTTTTTTTTTAATCTTTCTGTAAGAGTGCTTTGTTTGACTCACAGAGGTGTCAGATTGCTGGATGCAAAAAAAAAAGTTTATGTCTATACATACAGTAATATACTGAGATTGACTCATCTTTGTAATAAGTTTTGTTTGTGGAGCTTTCAATTATCTTTTAACAAACGTAATTTTAAAAATATTACAAATGTTTGCTTTCTATTAACAAAATCCAACTTCTAAAGTGAGTTACTGCTTGAAAAGTATGTTGTCTGACTGTGAAGGTCGTCTTACCAGAACTGCATTATGAACAGCTCAAACAGTACCTCCTGTGGTACAGGTTTTTCCATTGGTCTTGGCAGCCACTGCTAGCCCATATAGAAATTCCTCAGGCAAGAGATGCTGTTAGGCCTTTCTATGGCTTGTACAAAAACCTTCTTTAAAGTGGGATTCATAGTGTGCAGAAAATGGTAGAATCATACTGATTTTCAAGAAATCTTATATAGTTCATGTTGCAGTCAGGTATCATTTTACTGAATTAGGAAAAATATCAGGCAAGCTTTTATGGGGTTAACTTTTTTTTCTAACAATACCCAATTCACTTTCACATATATTGTATAGTTTCCACATCTTTGTGTTTATCTTTTGCTTCTGCAGTCTAATACTCTATCCTGCATTGCTGTTCTGGTGACTGTGTCTTAGTGCACCCCTGTTTGTGAACTAACATTATTAATAAGTATGTTACCTAGTGTGTTAGTTTGATTCTAATCCATTTATTTGCAGGCTCCAGAAGGTGAATCTCAGCCCATGACTGAAGTGGACCTCTTCATTTCTACACAGAGAATAAAAGTGCTGAATGCAGACACACAGGTATAGACTCAGACACCTTTGTCAGTATTGTCCGGGTAGACTGCTGGAATAGACTTTCACCTACATCTTAAAATTTGTCTTCAAAATACGCTGGCTCTTGTATTTCCCTCTAGTCAGAAATCCATGGTCAAGAACCATGTCATACAGGCAATCACTGTGGTGTGTCTGACTGTAGAAATAATTTGAATTTGTGAGTAAGATAATTGCAGTCAGCTCATGAGCCATGATGCATCAAATATTGATTGTGCCCAGAGTAGCCCAAAATGTTTAGCTGCGATAATTTGTTCATAGTCCTCTACACATACATGCCCAGCATATGCAAGTTCTGCAGTTGAGGTCTTTATGTGCTTTTCCACAGAAAAAAAACCCCAAACCTGTAAAACTTTCTCCTTGTTTTATTTTGGGAAAGTGAAGCTCTTTGTTTCTATTGGTATCTCCCTTCCTGCAAAACAGGTATTACAGACTTCACTTGACAGACGTCTTACAGCTATTTGTGTGTTCTGATAATAGTAGATGTGCAATAAGAACTTAGTTGAAGCAGCTGCTTATGTTGGTTTTCTTATTCCCCAGGAAACCATGATGGATCATCCCCTGCGGACCATTTCTTACATTGCTGATATAGGAAATATAGTTGTTTTGATGGCTCGTAGGCGAATGCCACGCTCTAACTCCCAGGATAATGTGGAAGCATCTCACCCCTCTCAAGACGGAAAGAGGCAGTACAAAATGATTTGTCATGTATTTGAGTCTGAGGATGTAAGCAATTACACTGTCTTGTAATTTTCTAGGAGTGGAAAAGTAAGCACATTTTGACAGGCCCGAAGTCCATTGTGAGTGGTCCTGTTTGGATTTTAACTGCAACCAATATTTTATCTAAGCAGAGGAACTTGCCTGCCGTTTATGTGTTTGGACCTGACATGTCACAGGAAATTGGTCTTTACAGAAATGCTTACCATTTTTAAGCTTCTTGAGTGCCTTCCAGTAACAGCGATAGGAGGGTCCAGTTCCTGCAGGTTACAAATACCAGCTCAGATTCTGCAAAAGAGAGGGCAAGTGTATCAGAGATGGTTTTTTTCATAGGGGAATTCTAATACCAAATCTTGCACTGGGGATCAATCACTGATACATACTAGAAAGGTGATTTTTGTTTTTCAGGAGGTTTGTGTTGGGAGTGTAGTTGCTGTCATCATATCAAAAAGCCAGCAGAGAAAGTCGGTAATTTCAGCAATCCCAAAATATGCTGAATAGAGACACAAATGACATAGATTTTATCCTATGGTGCAGGTTACTGAGTTGCCTTACACAGGACTTGATATCCTGTCTTCACTTTTTAAAAGTAACTTTCAGTAACTGGTAAGTGACATCAAACATATCAGATTGAAGTGGGAGCAATGCAGTGTAGCGAGTGGAGAATTTGGTAGCTTTGGGTGCAGAGAAGACTATGGAAAACTGCAGGTGCAAGAGGGTGCCTACAAAGGACAGAATGAGTAGGAAAGAGGCAGAGAACTGGCAGGATCATGCAAGCTGGAAGGAGGGAAATAAGTGCAGGGGAGAGAGGCTGAAGGGGGTAGCAGGGTGAAGAAGGAGATGCATATGACCATTTCAAGGGTTTGTTCTGGTCAATAGTTGGTGCCCTTTTCCTTTTTTTGGCTGAGGCTGAGGTAGGAGTAGTCACTATCCATGTGATGGTTCTAAAGAATGGTAAGAAAAGTTGGAAATACCCTTTTTACCCTTAATTTTCACTGCTGACTTGTCAGAGAATGGCATCTCCATGGAAGGGAGAGCCATGTGGGAGCTGCAGGTGTGGGAAGAATTGTAGAGGCAAGCCACAGTCACTGCAGTGGCTATACCTTTACACTTACATTAGCAGTTCTTACCTGTGGAAGGATGGCTTGCTTTCTCATATTTGTAATTTATAATTGCTTACCGGCATAGATTCGTGGCAGAGGTGAATGTGTTGACATTTTGTGGGTCTTCTAAATTAATTTGTAAGGCACAAATATTTTTTAGACTGGATTGCAGTAACTTGTAGGTTCATTGACTTGATGATCCATTTTACAGTGTGATTGTAACAGAAAGTGTCAGTGGGCATGATCATCAGAATGTTTCACTTTTTTCTTTTCTTTTCCCTTCTCTGGGAACTGCTACAGGCGCAGCTGATTGCACAGTCCATAGGTCAAGCATTTAGTGTTGCCTACCAAGAATTTCTGAGGGCAAATGGAATCAACCCAGAAGACCTTAGCCAGAAGGAATATAGCGACTTGCTTAATACCCAGGACATGTACAATGATGACCTGATTCACTTCTCCAAATCTGAAAATTGCAAAGATGTATGTCTCATTTTTTTTTATTTTTCCACAACATTATTAAGCTGCTCTTTATCAGTTGCAGGCCTGTGTTGGCAGAAATCAAAAAGCCATTAATACTTCCTGTAAATTATCTCAGTTAGTCTAGAATATCCTCCCTAACAGGACACCCTGTCATCAGTTCTGTTTCAAAGGCAAACAGTGAACCCCAGATTTATCAGCAGTCAAGTGATTTACCATCTGTTTGTGCTCTTTTTACCAAATAATTTTCAGAAATGTTTGGAAGTGATTTTAAAGCAGATTAACAGATTAATACAATAAAAAAAATTACAGTAAACAACATAAAATTAATAGAGGCATGGGTGTTTATGAAAGTGACTGATTCCAGGTTTTAAATAATTCTGTGTGCCAGAAGGCTTTGCAGCTTGCTTAATAAAAATGAACCAATGTGCAAATGGAACACACAGGTAATGGTTTTCTGGTCCAGAGTCATAAACTCTTGCAAGCTCTTCCTATTTAGCTTTGTCCACCAAAGCTCATGGCACCAGGGTTTCCTTCACTGCAGTTTCTTCTGCTTATATACAGAAATGACATCTGAGGAGTGTTTTGCACTAAGTCTATATTGTGTAGTGTTGATCATTTAATGTTTGACTACAAATGTAAGGTAGTAAAATATGTACCCTATTTTTTTTTTGCCTTTGATTTAGGAAGGCAGGTTGCAAACAAAGAGGGGTATGTTTGTTGGTTTTGTGAATGTTTGGAGGGGGGTGATAATAGTCAGTTCCATGGGTGTGAAAGAGACTCTTTTTTAAAACACTTTTTCTTATTATACAGGTTTACATTGAAAAGCAAAAGGGAGAAATCCTAGGTGTGGTGATTGTGGAGTCTGGCTGGGGATCCATTTTGCCTACAGTTATCATAGCCAACATGATGCATGGAGGACCAGCAGAGAAGTCTGGGAAGCTGAACATAGGGGACCAGATCATGTCAATCAATGGGACCAGCTTGGTTGGTTTACCACTCTCAACATGTCAAAGCATTATAAAGGTAGGGAAAATGTTTCTGGAAGCTACACATTTTAAAAGGGTGGCATAATTGAAGAGCAGAAAGTATAAAACTCTTAAATAAATTCTTTCCAAATGTTTGCATAGCACTTTCCATTTCATGATCTTAAAAAACAGCATGAGTTATGCTACACCAGGACCACGGAATGGGTAAGGTTGGGAGGGACCACTGGAAGTCATCTAATCCAACCTCCCTGCTCCAGCAGGGTTCCCTAGAGCACATTACTCAGGATCGTGTATCAGTGTCTTTTGAACATCTCCAGAGAAGAGGACTCAAGCCCCTCTGAAAATCTGCTGCTGTGCTCAGTCACCCTCACAGGAAATAAATTCTTCCTCATGTTTAGGTGGAACTTTCTGTGTTCCAGCATTGGCACTTTGCCTTTCATCCTATTGCTCTGCACCACAAAGAAGAGCCTGACTGTATCCTCTTGACATCCTCCCCCCAGATACTTTATACATTGATGAGGTCCCCTCTGAGTTGTCTCTTCTCGACGCTGAGCAGGGACAGCTTCCACGGAATTGTGCCATTTTTTAGGTTGGAAAACACCTCTAAGGTCTTTGAGTCCAACTGTCAACATTTTCCTCATAAGTGAAGTGCTCCAATCCCCTAATCATATTTGTAGCCCTCCACAGGACCCACTTGCTCCAGCAGCTCCATGTCCCTGTTGTCCTGAGGAGCCCAGAGCTGGACACAGCACTCCAGATGTGCCTCACCAGGGCTGAGTAGAGGGGCAGGATCACCTCCCTTGACCTGCTGGCAGTGCTCTTCCTGATGCACCCCAGGATACCATTGGCCTTCTTGGCCACAAGGACACACTGCCGGCTCATGGACATCTTATGCTGATACCTGGGGTTACTCCTCCCAAGATGCAGAATCATACATTTGCCCTTGTTGAATTTCAGAAGGCTCCTCTCTGCCCATCCCTCCTGCTTGTCAAGGTCCCTCTGAAGGGCTGCACAGCAGCTGGGTATTGGCCACTCCTCCCAGCTTTGTGTCATCAGTGAACTTGCTCAGGAAGCATTCCATCTCTGATGATAAATTAAATTAGATTGGGCCCAGTATTGAACCTTGAGGGGACACTGCTAGCTACATGCATCCAAATAAACCTGTGTCACTGATCCCAACCCTCTGAGCTCTGCCGTTCAGCCAGTTCTTAATCCCCCTCACCATCCAGTTCCGGAGCTTGGCTATGAGGTTATCATGAGACAGCACCAGAAGTCTTGATGAAGTTTGGTTTGGCAACATCCAGTGCCATTCCAGAGTGCTGTGCAATTTACTTGTGTAGACAAGGGCTCTGTGCACAATTTCACAGGGGAATATTTTGTTCAGAAGGAAGGCGTTACCAGATACGCACTTGAAATTTTATGTCACAAGTGGAGGCACAGGTGCCTAATATTGTCACAGGCCATATTAGCTGTCAAATACCTCTTAGTATTTGGATGAAATAGAGTAAATGCTTTTTTGTTTGTTTGTTTATACCTTCTCTTAAAGCTTTAAAACGTTGGCTTAAAGACATACCCTCTGTGGCATCTTTGCCCAAGTTATTTGAAAGTGTGGTTCTTCACTTGGCTAAATGGGATATTTTAATTGGAAGAGCTTTCTTCTAGCTGTCAGCTAAGTATGTGACTGCAAAAAGCTTGCAGGTCATCTGGAACTGAACAATGCCTGGGGCAGCTGTAGCATATACAGGAGTAAGTATTTGAACATCAGAGTTTAAAGAACAGGAAAGATACATCACTAGACAGTGTTTGAGACAAAGCTGTATGAAATTAGTTATTTATAGAAATGGTCCTGCCTAGCTCTGCAGATCATCACATGCAGATAATGTAATGCTGTTGGTACATTGCACAGACATTCTTCTCTGATTTTTAGGAATGTATCTGTTAGACTTACTTATTTGTTTAGGGAACTTTTTGGTAGCAAGTTGTATTCTGTAAATTTCTTTTTTAATTTTGTATTTTTTTTTAAATTGCAGAGTATATTTTCCATTTACAAGGTAAATTTGCCAAGTAAAAAAAAGTACAAAGTAATTTTTTTTTTCTTCATGGATTATCTCTTAATACTTGAACTAAAATGGTTGTTGTAAAGACTTCCCATTCAGCTTCCCAAAATGTTAATATCGAGTTCTGATAAGTAATAGATGCATAAGTCACTGAACCAGTCACTTCAGATTCAGTGAGTAGAAATGATAGCCTGTGTGACAGACTGAAAATGTGGCGAAGACAGTCCTACATCTATAAAGAAAGGAAGAAAAAAAAATATTTAATGTCTTTGTGCCAGTATCATCGAAACAAAACTCCCTGCAAATTTAGGCTCTTTGTTGCCTGTCCCACATCATTTTTGTTTCTAGAACTGTGATAAATTACACTTCTCTTATTCAGATGGAGTTTTTGTTGTGCTCACCAGTACTTGCTCAATACAGAACCAACCAGCTTTGCTGTTTCCAGCTTCTTCAGACCTTTCTCTTCTTCACTGATACTTACCACAGCTTCCACACGAACTGCCAGCCTTTTTTTTTTTGTCTTTCTAAAGGGAAGATGATCTGTATGTTTGCAGATCTTCATAACCACACATCTGGAGTTATCCGTGTAGCACTTTTGGAAACAAGTATATATATAGATGATCTAAGCGCAGATCATTAAATGTGGTAGAAATATCCCAGATTTCAGATTTTCTTAGCATGCTGGAAGGACTCCTGTGAAAAGATGATAATATTATGTGGATAAACATAGGTCACAAGCACTTCAAACAAGATAATTCAGTATTATGGATGTAATCTCTGCTCCTAATTTACCATAAACCAATTGAAAACTGATGGAGCTTGGAAGAAGCTTTCCACATATTGTGGCTATTTCCTGATAAGATTATGCTACTTGCATCTTTTTCAGAAGCATCTGGTGCTGGCTGCTATCAGAAGCACACTCAGGAGCTAGATAAACAAAGAAAGGTGGTCAAAATTTGCAACTTTTTTTTTCTGATCAGTTTATGTTACCAGTCTGCATGCTACTGAAGATTAGCTATTTGTGAAGTATATGCCGTTTCTGTAAAATTCAAAGAATTTTTGTTAGGGACCACATTATTTTTTTTTTCCCAAGGAATACATATAAGTAACTTGCACGTTCATCAGGGAAGTAAGAGCATGATGATACCAAGTCTATTCAGGGCATGTACCCTGAGTGAATTCAGATGACTGAAGTTAGTTAAATTCTTCATAGAAATGGGCATGCCCAGTGCTCTGTATGACTCCTGCCCTTCAGGATTAGAATGCTGAGGCAAAAGCGCCTTAGACTTTTCAATAAACATCATACCCACAGTGTAGTTCAGGCTGATAAATCCCTGTCCTCTACAGTGTGTGTTGTTGACAGAAAGTGAATTGTCCTTGAGCATGTGAGGTGCACTGCTAATTCCTCCCAGAGTAGAGGAGTCCATAGGCATGGAAGAGGTGGAGTTCAGACCTTCTTTCTCCTGAGAATGGAGTAGAGCCAGTTGCCAGAACCATGAGCTTTGTCATTTTGTGTTCAGACACCCATTCATTCTCTTGGAGCCACTTTGGAGAATGAACCAAGCTGAGCTCAGCACTATGTGGAAGTGAGGGCAGCTGTTTGCACCCAAAGTTGATTGCGTCCAGTTTAAGGCGCTGACAAGAAAACAGACTTCAAGGTAGTTCATCCTGGCAGGAGGCCAGTTTAGTTACTCAAGTCACTGCTGAATCTGGAGCTCAACTGAACAGAATCAGCAGCAATAAACTGTATGTAGAGACTTCAGTGTATTACCTTAGCTATAGTAGGAATTATTTTCGAGAATTAGTCATTGTGTCAGTGTCTGACACCTTGATTGCAGTGGGACCTAGATTTCAACTGTACATATAAAAGGAATTCAGAAGCAGATACTGGAACTGGCAGGCGTTCAGTTAAGCGAGCTGAAAGTTGCTGTATTTTTCAGAAAGCGTTTTGTTCTTTATGTGGATTTTATTTTTGTATGGACTTACGGTGTCACACTTGGACACGAAAGAACCACACACAGACCAGTGTCAGGATCAGGATGCCAAGGGCCCAGAAAGGACCCGCACTTGTTTATTTATACAGTCTTAGAAAACCCCGTGGACTGGAGGGTGAAATTACCACCCCTCAACCAGATAAGTCAAAGGAAAAATCAATCAAACTTCTCTGCCTTTTGAGAAAGAATGCAAACATCCCAGCACGGTTTGCAAAACATGGCTATGTTTACAGAAAGTGCGTGAGGACTCTATCTACAGCATTAAAAACATCGAAGAACTGTGAAAATCAGGGCAACACTTACGGCTTATACTTTGTGTGAATGAAGCATTTCAAAAATCTGTCTTAACAATCTCCAAGAGCTCTGAAAACTTGAAGTTGTACAAGGAGTCATATTGCATGTATTTGTGGTTTATTACATCTTTGTTTTCGTGGAGCCATATGAACACAATCTCTGAGTCTGGCAGTCACGCCTGCAGCTAGTCTAGACCAATATTTTGGTTCAAAGTAGAGCGGGCTTCTTAGGGCTGTGTCCACTAGGATTTAAATAACTCTGAGACTGGATACTCCACAGCCTCTTTGGGTAATATGTGTACACTCTGACAGTAAAAACTAATTTCTCTCCTTCAACTTTGTTCTGGTAGCAAGGAGTTTATGGTGAATGTGATATAACTCATCTAGAAAAGAGGAAGAGTACTTGGAATGTATCGAGCTCTGTCTTGGGGTAGATGATGAGCGAGTAGAGAGCTTATGGGATAGGATAAGAGGGCAGACTGGTGATGGTGACACTTGTGGATGTGTGCAACAGGATGCCTGATCGAGGGGTGGATGAGGCCTTCTGCAGGCAGCTTGAAGCAGCCTCAGAGTCACAGGCCCTGGTTCTTGTGGGGGACTTAAACTACCCTGACATCTTCTGGAGAGCCAACACAGCAAAGCACAAACAATCCAGGAGGCTCCTGGAAAGCACTGATGACAGCTTCGTGTTACAGATGGTGGAGGATCCCACAAGGAATGGGTTTTCTGCTTGACCTCATCCTAACAAACAGGAAAGGCCTTGTTGGAGGTGTGAAGATTGGGGCCAGCAAGTAAGTTTGTAACCAAGGGCTTCAGGAGAGCTGATTTTAGCCTCTTTTAGGGATCTTGACAGAATCCCATGGGAAGAGGTCCTGCAGGGAAGGTTGATATTCAAGGATTACTTCCTCCAGGCTCAAGAACAATGCATCCCAATGAGCAAGAAGTCAGAAAAAGGGGTCAAGAGGCCTGCGTGGTTGAATAAAGAACTCCTGTCATTACTCAAGCATAAGCAGGAAGTATACAGGAGAGGGAAGCAGGGTCAGGCCTCTGGAAATTAATATAGAGAAGTTGTCAGAGTAAGTAAAGATGAGACAAGGAAGGCCAAGGCCCATTTGGAATTAAGTCTGACAAAGTATGTCAAGGAAAACAAGATGGGCTTCTTCAAATACATCAATAAGAAAAGGAAAACAAAAGCTAATGTGGACCTGTTACTAAATGTATTAAATGGAGGGGGCACCCTGGTAACAGAGGACACAGACGAGGCAGAGTTACTCAACACTGCCTTTGGTTTGGTGTTCCCTGTCAAGACCAGCCCTCAGGAATCTCTGACCCAGGAGGTCAAGGTAAAGGAATGTTGGAATATTTTCCCTTGGTCCAAGAGGACTGGGTTAGAGAACACCTAGGCAAACTCAAAATCCACGTCCATGGGCCCTGATACGATGCATCCATGAGTGCTGAGGGAGCTGACAGACACCACTGTAAGGGTCCGGGCCATCATCTTTGAAAGGTCATGGCAATCTGGAGACTTGTCTAAGGACTGGAGAAAAGCAAATGTCACCCTGGCCTTCAAAAAGGGCAGGAAAGAGAACCAGAGAACTGCTGTCCAGTCAGCCTCACCTCAGTCCC
>VXBT01000760.1:260236-384845 GCA_013400235.1 Oriolus oriolus | reverse complement strand
TCCGAGTGCGGGGTTGTGGGGATCGGGAGGATGCCTTGCCACACTTCCTTCCCCTTCCTTTAAGACCCAAACCGCCGAGCAGAGCTGCAGGGGCGAGGAGGGAGGATCCCTGTCCTGGTGGTTGCCAGGGGACGTGTCTGGCTTCTCCCCAAGCTTGCTGTGCCGAGCCGGGATCAGACTGGAGCATCCCAGTGCCGCTCCCGGCCCGGTCCCAGGTGTCACCGTGCCGGCTCAGTGTGACCTGCCTGCCCTGCAGGACGTCCTCCTGCATCTTTACATCCAGAAGCGCTGCCAGGATCCCCCTTCCAAGGTCTGCTTTTCCTGGCAGGAATGTGAGGCTGGAGTCGGGGATCAGCATCCTCCAAGGGCAGGGCAGGGAGGGAGAGCTGGCTGCAATTCCAGCTGGGGGTGGTCCCATTCCAGCAATTAGGAGGAATTAATTGCTTGGCCAGAGCCCCAAGATGTTGCAGATGGCTCTTAGAGGGGTGGAACAGATTCCTGACCCTGAGGTGTGTCCAGTTTTGGGGCCTGTGGCTGGGGGGAGGTGGATCCAGAAACCACATTTTTGGCAGATCCGAGGCCAACTGGCTAATCAAATCTGCAACAGAAAAGTTTCTTTTGCTGAGAAGTGGAATATCTTGTACTGCTGATATTTCTAAGGATGAGGGAGCTTAGACTTCTTGCTTCCATTGGCAACTGGAAGCAGACAATCCCTGTTCTGGGCTGTTCCACAGAAATGGGCACAACCAACCATTTTCAGATGGGTTTGTTTATTGCCATGACTTTGCTGGTTTTATGCAGTGTTCCTCTTGGTGTTACGTTCCCGTTACCCCTTTTGAACAAGAGGTCCGTGCATTCCAGGGAAGTTCTTTTCCACTGGTAGTGGCTCCTTGCTTCTGAGCACGGGATTTCTCTGCAGCCCCAGCAGCGCTTTTCCATTTTATGAAAGATTTAGCTCAATTTTCCACCCTATTTTCTGTTAATTTTTAGAGAAAATATGTTGCTTCGTTCAGGTCAAATTTGCAAATACATCGGCGGAGCTCAGTTTTTCTCTTGCCTGCCAATTTAGGGTTTTTGCACCTTTTGTAAACTGTTGGATGAACTGTTGGAGCTGGAAGAGGCTGTTGGGCGTTTACAGAGCTAATGGAAACCTTGAGTAAGGGATGCTTTACAGGAAATGGCCTCTCAAAAAGGGAAGTAGTGCAAAAGCCAGGGATGTTTTCCTTGTTCACAGACTGGTTTGGAAGAGATTATTAATCCCTCCCATCTGTCCAGGTGCAGCCTTCAGACTGCCAGCTCGGTAATTTTAACAGGAGCAGACCACAGCAGGGAATCCATCCCTCCCTCCCTCCCTCCCTCTCTCCCTCTCCAACCCAGTATTTTGGTTTCTTCAGGGAACTTGTGCGTCTTTCAAAATCCACAGTTTGGTAATTGGGAGTCAAAGTTTGCCACAGAAACTGTCAGGAAGAAAAGGGGAAGGCAGCTGAAATACCAGAGCCACTGCAAAAACAGAGTTGTGAAAGCGTTGAGGTGGGGATGGGGGGAGTGCTGAGGGGGAGCGGGTGGGACTGAAGGGCTCAGAGTTAAATCACAGTCTGATTGTGTTCAAGGGAAAGTGTGTGTTCCCTAGCTGCACTTCTCGGGGCCGAGCTGTTGCTCCGGAGGAGGGGGAAAGCTGTGGAATTCTGGGCAAGCTGTGGAATTCCGGGCAAGTGGCTGCTGCAGAGCAGCCAATAGAACTTTACCAGGTGCCAGATCTCAGGCTGGGAGTGCATCTCCCAGCTGCCATGGCCAGGTTTGCCTGTCCCAAAGGGCTCTTTCCGTGAAGAAGGCAGAGACCTGGCTAACAGAGCACTCTCCAAAGCTAACTCTGAAAGGATATCTTGTTTTATATGGAATTTTTGTGTGTGTACCCATCAAAGCCTGGGAAATGACCATCCCTTACCGTTTGTTTACCTACACAGAAGATTGTTGCAGCAATGCCTGGAAGAAACAAAATTAAAAAGCAATTACTGTAGCCTGGCGGGGGTGTGTTCTCCAGAAAATACCTTTTCCAAGTTAAATTCCTTCTCCAAGTTGATGGCTTTTAGCCAAGACAGAGGGTAGAAAACTTCCAGCATGTGAAACAAATTTCTGCTGCGAGCTGTGGGAACCTCTGGAAGTTGAAATAACTTTTGTAGCTGGAAGTTTCAATTTATTTGATTTATTTTGCTTCCTTAGGGCTCAGCTGTACTTGTTTTGTCGAGTTAGTTTATTTATGGACACATTGTGCTGTTCTCCCTCAGGGATGACCCCTCGACTCTAGCAAGTCATCTGCCACTTGTTAATGTTGGTGTTAAGCCTATTTAAAATCTTTTAGTGAGATTTAGAGGTCGTCTGCATCAGGCTGGGGATGTATGGATGGTTAACACAGAGCAATTGCCACTCTTACAGCTGGTTTTTGCACTAATTAAACTCACACCTGATTGTGACAGGTGGCATCCTGTAACTTCCCGTGCAGCACATGAGTCAAGCGCAAGCCCAGCTTGAACTCCTTGCCCTCAGTGCCTTTGTGTGCAGGTGGCTCATTTATTCCTTCCTTGCAGGGGCCAGAAGAATCTCTTTTCCCAGGAGTGGAAGTCAGTGTCAGGAGAAGAATGTTCCTGCTGAGTTTGGTGCGAGGGTAAAGGCCCACAGGGAGTTTGAGGTCTGTGGTCCCTCCTTGAGCATGATGTCCTGGCAGGAGCTTTGCTGCTCGCCCGCGTTTACAGCCACGAGGGAATAAAACACTCCCAGCACACGGAGAGCAGATCCTCTGCTCTGCACAGCCAGGGAACAGGCTCTGAGCGTGGAATTCGGGAGCAGGCTGCGCCCCAGCCCAGTTACCGAGCTGCTGTGCAGACCCACGCTGGAATTCAGCGCTCCCAGAGGGCGAGTGTGGATTGAATCCCTGTGCCATTCCTGCCCCTGCAGCTCCCTCCTGCTCCCCTCTGATGGCTGTGGCACCAACAGAATGGCAAAAAGCAGCACGTAAGACAATTTTAGTGTAATGGGAGAAATGCTGCCTCACTTCAGCTGCACTTAACCCCTGGCTTTAAGTGGCTATGAGAGATTGGTGAGACGTGCTTGATGCGCTTGAGAAATGAAAAGCCTCGCTGTGAGAGAGGGGAGGAAGGAGCTGCAGCAGAGCTTCAGGCTGGTGAAGGCACTTCCAGGTGTGCATCCCTTCCTTGCTTGCTGTCTGAGGTGAAAATGGGCTCTCCAGCAAGAGGAGCTGCTTCAGGAGGGGGTGTGCTTGGTAATGGCCAGTTTGGTGATTTTTCCTTAGCTTTGTGCAGGACTTGCTGCCTGGCTCTCGCTGTGGAACTCTCTTGCTCTGATGCCCCTGTGGTGCACTGGGTTTTGTTCCTGCCTTTGGTTCACATAACTTGTAAAGGAGTTTCACTGACTTCTGGGTTCTCATACCAGAGGTTTCCTTGCTGAGCCACCACTCAGGAGTCACCTGCTCAATATTCCTCCTCCATACCTGACCCAGCTTGTTCAATCCTGTTCTTTCCCTGTGAAGCAAGAGACAAAAAATGTAGCATCTGCTCGAGTTCACGATTCATTTAGGCTGGGAAAGCCCTCCCAGCCCATGGAGTCCAAGCTGTGCCTGATGCCCGCCTTGTCCCCAGCCCAGAGCACTGAGTGACCTCCCTGGGCAGCCGCTGCCCACCCTTTCCAGGAAGAAATTCCTCCTGATGTCCGACCTGACCCTCCCCTGGCACAGCTTTCAGGATGGTGACAGGCTCTGCAAGCAGCTTGTGCCTGCAGGGAAGACACATGAGAAGGTGACATCCATGTGCCAGTACAAATCTTGACTCCAGAAATACTCAAGTGTGAGGTGAAGTTTTAACAAAACATGAAGTGCAAATGTCTCGTTCTTGGTGTTTCCAAGTTTGCCCGCAGCTGTTGTGCCTGTGCCTATCCTTTCTTTCCGTCCTGCATCAGGAGTTAAAACCTTAAAATAAACTGTGTTGTGCAGAGGAGTAGGAAATGAGACAGCACCGCTGATTTCAGGTTTCACTGCTGTGTGTGTGCCCTGTGCTGGTCAGGGACCTCTGGCTGGGGCTGAGCAGTGCAGGCTGGCATCACCCGGCTGCGACTGAGCCAATGCTGCTCTGCTCTCTGGCCTGCTGTTCAGCCAGACCCCAGATTAAAAAAACCCAGGGCTCTGAAGAAGGCAGAAGGTTGTTATGGCTCCTCTGAGGTGAGGATAACCCTTGTAAATCTCTGAAAGGGAAGGGAGCAGATTTATTTGCTGTGCTGCCAGGCTCTGCAGTGGCCTGGAAAGATCTCTGGTGAGGTGGCCATGAGCGGCTCTGTCCCCAGTTGAAACCACTCAAAGGGCGCTGCAGCGGGGTTTGCTCTGCCCGGGGTACACTGATGGCTCCACTGCACTCCCTGGGACAGCTGCGTCGTTTCACTGGTGTTTGGAGCAGAAATGCAGTGGACAGTGAGGCTGAAGGTCACTTTTGTATTCCAACCTGTTTATCTACTTCAGTGTTGACATTAAATCCATCGGTACAGGGCAGCTTCACCTGTTGGTCTTTGTACTTTGGCAGCAAGGACCGAAATCTCTGTTTCAGCTGGACGCTGGCCCCAGCTCTGGTGCCTCTCGCAGGATGGCTTCCGTGTGTTTCAGAATCAGGCACGGGTTTGGAAAGTGTGTCTTTGGACAAAGAGGGAGAGGGAGCTCCTGTTTAAAGGTGCAAGGGCCCTGTGGAGCCTGGCGGTGCTGTGTGAGCCTTTTGGTGTACAACAAGCCTGCCTTTCTGCCCCTCCTTTCAGTGCTTTCAGAGGTGCAGGGCAGTTCTTTCCCCTCTTGTTTTAAAGTTCTCTTAAACTAAGGATCTTATGTATCTTGAGGATCTTATGTGACTTGCTGATTTTGTAGTCTGTACCTCAGGAACTGCTGCAGCTGGGGTGGTGTGCTGTGTTTAGGCAAACCAGCTAATTTTGGCACTTAGTGTGTCTGGTGTAACTGCTTTTCTCCCAGGTGTAAGTAAAAAATAGGAAATAAAGTCTCTTTGGTTTAAAATCACACCAGGCAAATTCCAGCTTGGAAGGCAGTAGGAGTAAGTGAAGGTCCATGTGGGGTTTTTTTCTGTTTATACTTCGTTAATTCTGCTTTTGCAGTAGAAAGAGTTAAGTCTATTGATTAACTGGGCAGTTTATGGATGTGAGGAACTGGTGCAGAACCAGCTTGTGTTTGGGAATTCCCTGGCAGAGGGAGAACAATGAAGCCTTATCCCAGGAAAAATACGGACCGGGAGCTCTGGGCTGGTGGGGCCTGCAGAGATAGATGAGGAGACAGCGCAGGAAAATGCTCCACAAGAGTAGAGTGGGAGGTAACTGTCCCCTGCCCTCTCCAGAAACATCCCCCAGGCTCAGTAGCCTGGCCTTGGCAACAGGGTCCAGCACATTTTATTTCCCCAGCTGAAACAGGGCTCGTGTCTACAGCAGCCTTGAAATGAGAAGAGCTTCGAGCTGGAAAACGAGCGGCTGCTTTGCTGCTTTTAGGCAATAACATTCTTAATATTCCTGTCTTCCAGTCCTGTGCCCTTGGGATAGCTGGGATGAGCTGAATTGTGGCTGTTGTGTGACTGTCGTGCTTTTGCCTCTGGTGGCCGCTGTGGTTGATTCCTCTTGCCTTAAGCAGCAGCCTCCCTGCGTGCTGGGGGCAAAGTTGAATTTTAAGGTGGGTATGACTGCTTTAAGGCTGGAGGACAGCAGGTGATCTGCAGGCTGGCTGGATTTCACTCCTGCAAGGGAAATTGTGGGCCAGGCTGCAGGGAAATTCCCTTTATTTTGACAGTGGTTTTCTGGAGCCTGGTTACCAGGGAAGGCCCCGTGAGTTTTGGGTTTCCCTGCTGCACCATCAGGTCTTTCCTACTGCTCAGTGAATGATCTGCTCTGAAACAAGTGAGCAAGACAGAAATGACCCCCTTGCTTCATCCTCAGCCTTGCTGTAACAACCCTTTGCAGCCCATTACTAAGAGACACTTTTTGTTTGTAGCTTTGCTTTAGCAAAGTAGTCTTTCATAGCTGGAAAGCCTTAAGGAAAAAAGTTTCTGGCAATATCTGTAGGAGTTGCAGTTCTTTGCTGTGCAAATGCTGAAATCTACATCTTGCTTTAATGTTTCTCAGAGCTAAAATATTTTTGGATAAACAAAGCATTTCGCACACTGTTTAAAGTGCTTACAGGCAACCTTTACCCCCGGAGTGGAATGCAGCCATCGGGAAAAGTGCAGTGGGAACAAGGACCTCTAACAGAGTTGATGGCCAGGAGTGGGATGGAGTGGGGCGACGTGTCGTATCTAAATGTTAATTTTGATTGGCAGATCACATTCTGAGCCATTTATTGTATGAGAAATTGCTGGCATCCGTAACCAAATAATTTTTGGTTTATGGAACAGTCTGCAGTAGGTTTTTCTCCCCCAAATTTCCCCTGGATGTTGCTGGGTAAGTATGTAGGAGCAGCTAGAAATGTGCTGGAAAATTGTAGTGTGGCATCTTAGGAATCATGGAGGAACCTACGGAGATAAAGTCTGCTTTGCTTCCAGAGGAGAAATGCATTTCTGGTATTTGTTATTTTACAGTAAAGGATTTCTAAAGTCTCTCCCACCTGTTCTTGCAGAGGGGAAGAGTTTTTCCCAGCCTGGTGTCTGAGAGAGAGCAAAGCCTCACAGCTCGGTAGGCAGCAGTGTAAACATACCTGCATGGCCTGGGAGCCAGAAACAAGGATTTCTTTGCACCCCCTCTGACTGGGAAAGGTGGGATGCGGCAGGAACTGGAATCCCAAGGAGTGGGCAGTGGCACGTAGGCTCCTCTCTGTAGGGACGTGTCCGACTCCTTGCCAGATAGTGTTGTGGACACAAAGAGTTTCAGTGGGATCAAGTTGCAGGGAGCGGGGAGGGGAGGCTGAGCAGCTCCTGGGATGAGAGATTCCCAAAGGGTTACTAAATCCATGCTCAGAAAGCTTCTGGAGCTGGAAGTAGCCGAAGCCTCAGGCAGAGCCTTGTCTGGTGCAGGGTGGTTTAGCTGCTCTTAAAAGTTGATTTAACTGGAACAGCTGAGCAGCTTTGAGGGTTGGGCTTTGGGTAGTGGTTTTTTTGCCTTTTCTCTGTATTTTTGCTTGTTTGGGGGTTTTTTGTTGTATGAGGTTATAATGGAAATAAAAACCCTAAAGCTTGGGGTGACTGACTTTGAGGGTTGGAATAGTGGAAGCAAACACCCGACTTTTCACTGAGTGTTGGCAGCACCAAAAGGAAGCTGCAAAAAGTAGGCCCTGGTCTTGGGTGTGCTGACTCCTGCCCCGAGGTGCTGTGGGGGCGATACTTTCCCTTTTCCCATTTTTCAGCCTTTCTTTGATGGAGTTTTCCTGGGCAGGAAGGTGACTTGCAGAGATTAAAATGGGATGGCTGCCCACGCACTGCATGCCTGGAAGTTTGCTGGTCTGATACCAGTACAATTACTGTGCAAATCTTCACTTTAGATGAGACCCACATATGGATGGAATTGGTATTTAAAGAGCTCAAAGAAGCCTCCTTTATAAATTTAAGTGCCAGCAGCACATTTTTCATACTCAGAAGATCTTTTAACTGCTGCAGTAACTTGGGGAGAACTGCTTGGGCACATTGTGAGGTGTGGTTTTCTTCACTTCAGTGGAGCTCTCGGGGTGCTTCACGGAGCAGGTTGTTTTTAGCTGTCCTGAGAAGCATCCCCTGCCCAGGAGAACCAGGACATCCTTGTGGAATTGGCCGTGCTCCACGTGTCCTTGGAGCGAGCTCCGTGCCTGTGGTGACGCAGGGTGGCCGACAAAGGAGACATTCAGTCAGCAGCGCAGGATCGCGTTCCCCCTGAGCCTGGACTGATGCTCTTACCCTGCTGGGGCTGCAAGAGCAGCCAGCAGACCTGGGCTGGTGCCCTGCTCGTTTCCTGTAATCTCTGCAGGCTGGAAGTGGCTCTGTCTCTCCGCTCTGCCCGTCCTCCCTTTGGGATCTGCAGGGAAGCACCGGCAGCCCATCCTGGTCTCTCTCCTCCTTCGCAGGCCATCACACCACTGCTCTGCAGCAATCATGTTCCACTTAGCCAAGTCTCATCCTCGTAGGAACTGTTCTGATGTTACAAACTTAGAAATCTTAGGGTTTCTCAGCTCTCCGACCCACGAAGACCTTTCTGCCAGAGCAGTTACTGGGATTTCTGTCAGCTATTACCTGTTAAAAGGTGGGATGTGTCTGATGTCCTGTTGTTCCAAGGCACTTGCAAAATGGGAAGAGCTAAGTTTAAACAGCTGTGACTCGTTTCTGAATCAGTGGATAACTTGACAGGGAGGCTTTTGGCTGTGAAGTCATGGATTTAAACATACTGAGAATTCTGACATTATCTACAGGTCAAGGTGAACCATTTCTGTCTCCATCCCTTTAGCAGAAGCATGTAGACCATGTTGTGGAATCCTCAGCTTTCATCCCATTCTCCTGCAAAACCAGAATATGTCCCAGTCGCTGGAAAATGGTTCATGAGATGCCAAACACCAGTTTGATTGGTAAAATTAAGCAGTGTAATAAGCAATTTGAAGTGGTTCCTGCTGGTGATGGACAACAGGAAACTTCGCTGGTGTCATTGCAGTGCATAATTCTGGTCATTCCCTGAGTTCCTTATCCCCAGCATGTCTGAATGATCAGACCCTGGATTTTTATCTGGATGGGTCTGGCTGTGAACACCCTGACGAGGCCCCAGCTGTGAGTAGCTGCAGTGTGTTTCATGTTGTTAATGTTTTCTAACCCAGTCATAACTTGCTTTCTTTAGAATTAACCGGTCTTAGCTTTTTCTCTTCAAAGTATTTTCCGGTGAATCTGGGGAATTCCGAGCATCTCAGCTTTTGGGGACAGTTGCAGAAACCAGCGTGTGCCAAGTCACTTCCCAGTGTCCAGGCATCCACGTAGGGCCGAGGTTTCCCCGTGTCTCTGGGCCAGTTGGCTCCCTGAGGGGTGAGGAGACTCACGGCAGCACCAGGGCCGGATTTGTGGGGAGGAATGTGCCCTGGAAGGTGTTCTTTGGAAGGATGAGCAACAGCAAGGTGGGGAGGAGGTCTGAAAACAGGAATGATTATTTTGGAAACAGGCAAAGAGTCTCCTGCTGCAGGGGTCGGGTGCATCGAGGTCACCATGATGCTGCAAAAACTGAAAAAAAGGAATCCCGTGAACAAATCCTGCTAATTCACATAATTATGTTGCTGTTGATCGTGGTAACAACAATTTTTTTCACTTTTTGGGATACTAGGAATGAGTTTGCAGCGTGCTGGCAGGTTTCCTTCCAGCTTTCCATGCCCAAAAAATGGAAGGGATGTTTCTGGGCTGCTTCCCTGAGTTCATCACTGCGCTATTTAGTGGTTCCCTAGTGCAGATCCGTCTACTTAAACCAAATGAGGATCATTCCTTCCCTTTCACATTGCCATTAGCTGGATGATTTTATTGTCTCTGCAGGAAGAGAGCAGAGACAAGCAACTGTAAATTAGGAACAATTTGCAAAATAGTTCAGTGATTAGCACGCCTGTGGAGATGTTTTTCTGTGTAAGGACTGCACCACAAATTTTACTGGCTCCCTATGCTCGAAGAATTAACTGTGAGGAGGATTAAAATGACATCTTAGACATCAGCTAAACATCCTCTCAAAGTCCCTTACATTGTCTCTAAATCAATTAATTTGATTTCTTTAATCCGCAAGCAAACCGGGTTGATGAACTTGTGTGAGCGATCTGTTTAGGCTGAACTTCTCCAGAGTGTTTTAAGGAGTACCTCAGTACTGGTGAAATGGTGAAAATAAAGGAGTAAAATACCCTGTGCTAGGGTGTGAAATGAAAATGCTGCTCTAGTCATGGGGGTGCCTTCTCCAAGCAGCAGTCTTCAGCTGGTTAATCCAGCCTTCACAGACATTCCTGGTCCTTGCTGGTTATGTGGAATAAGAAAAGAAGACAAGAGCCTGCTCCTGCTCCTTCTGCCACGGTGCTGCTTGTGTGGATCTGTGAAGTGGGAGGGAAAAGACAGAGGAGAGCCCTCAGCTCCAAAGCTTTGCGGATGAACAGCACAAGGAGTTCTGTAAAGTCTCCAAAAGTGGCCCTGGGCACTCAGATGTGGCCACTTAACTCTCCTGAATCCTGGTTTGCTGTAATTCCACGTGGGTGATGAGGATGGTAGCACTCACCTGGAAAACATCTGAGTACTAAATAAGAGGAATCCCGCGCTCTCTCGGGGAATCCTGCAGGTTTCCGCTGGCTGCAACGTCTCCGGCTGCGTTAGTCAGAGATGCAGCTCCCACTCTGAGCCTGCTGCCGCCTGTGCTGGGGACAGCGTGAGCTCAGGTGCTGGAAAACGGGGAATATTCCGGGAATAAGCCAGCAGAGCTCTGGAGGTGTGTAGGTCCTGTTGCCGGGCGGTTCTCAGCCGTGCTGTGACACGGAGAACGAGGCTGGAGGTAACTTCACTCATTAATCTTCCCGGCATCAAAACCTCCCGGGTTTCTCCTCAGCTGGTGTTCCTGCACGCAGGGAACCCTGTGGCTGTCAGGGCAAGGGGTGGCACAGCCAGAGCCGAGCGCTGTCACGTTAAAACAGCAGCAGGCTGGTCCCGTGCCGCCCCGGCTCGGCATCGCTTAGCAACTCCAGGAGCTGAGCCGTTTCCACAGGGATCCTGAGCTCAGGGAAACAGGGCCCTGAAGCTGCAGCTCGTCCCCAGCACAGCAGCAGCCAGTGCTCTGCAAACACAAGGGTGCTGCTCAGGGGAAGGAGCAGGGCAGGGGGGGTCTGGCACACAGGCTCGTTGATTCGGGGCAGATGGACCTTCTGTTTCCTGACAGGTGTATCGCCAGCGTCGGAGTTCGGCACACAACACGAGAGGTGCTCTGTGTGTGTGTGTGTGTGCGCCACAGGACAGACAGGAAAGAGCTCTAACCGAGCCCTGCCACGCAGTCCTGCTGTCAGCAGAGCTGCTGGTACCCAAGCTGTCGCCGCTGCGAGTTGCTCCTCCATTGTTTTCAGCAGCCCAGAAATAATTCTGGATGTGGCAGGAAACATGTCCCTGCAGGCTCTGTGTGCTCCGTGCTGGAGAGGGAGAGGCTGCAGCTGCGAGGGAGCATCTCGGGATCCTCCTCGGGATCCTCCTGGTGCTCCCAGCACATGCTGCTGATTCACAGCTCGCTCATCAAAACCCTGTGTGCACATCTGAGCTCCAGTTTGTGCTCTGGGATCCTGGATGGGGCACGCAGGGCATGGAGCTTTCCCTGGCTGCCCTCCCTCTGTGGGTCAGGCTCTCAGCGCACGGGTGGCTTCTGGGGGCTCGGGAAACTGCAGATAAGTGAGTGTGATAGGTTTGGGAGGGCTGCTCTTCCCAGATAAGGGCCAGTTACTGGTGAAAACGGGGCGTTCCTGGGCTGGGTGACACCTCTTGTGATCCCAAAACAGGCAGGGTGGGAGGCTGGCAGGGCTCTCCCTGCCTTTTCCACGGTTCTGTCCGGATGGACAAAAGCTGTTTGACTTCCAGCCTGTGGCACAGAGGAATCTTCTGTCCTGGAGATGGAGGTGCCTGGTGTCCCCCTCCCTGCAGCACTCAGGTGGGTTACTCCTGAAGCACTCCTGGAGGCGAGGCAGTGTGAAAACCCAGAAGCAAATTTCCAAGCAATCCCGAACACAGCTAAAAAGGAGTCCCAAGAAAGCAGAATTACCAGGCTTCCAGCTTCTTGCTTCCTGGCAGACAGCTCCTTGGGGTTGGTGCTGCTTCAACAAGCAGAACTGGATTTATTTATCCTCCCTTCTTCCCCGGCTTGTATTTGAGTGGAAATGTATGAATTGCAGTTTTCTAACAAATGTGAATGGAGCGGGGAGACCTCTGGTTTTCCTTTATCTGAGAGTGAAAGCCGAATTGGAAGAGCCCTACAGAGCACAGGAGGCTGGTTCTATTCCGAATCTCCACCCTGGTTTTGTCTCCCTTGGAGGCAGCAGAGGTGGGATGAAGAGTGGGTTTGCTGGGGGAGATGAGTGATTTGTGTGCTGCCGCTGGCTCTGTTTGGCTGTGCAACAGGTGGGCCCAGGGATGGGGAGAAACCTGGTCCCTGGGTGCTGCCACCTGAGGATTTTGGCCACAAGCATTTTGGGTTTGCTTCTGTGCAAGTGCTTCCTCTCTCCTAAACTATTCTGGTTATCTTGGAGACTATCAGGAAAGGCTTCCAGCCTTCCTCCTTTGCTCCCCCTCATCACACCTTGTGCGATGCTGGGTTCAGAGCCAGGGTCTTGTGTATCCCAGGAGTTTTCTGTATTGCTGTTGTAGTTAAGAAGAGGTGCTCTGGGTGTCAGAGAGTGGTCAGCAGCCCATTTCTGGCAGTTCTGTTTCCCATATCGTTCTGGGGGTGGTTGTCCCAGTCTAGGCCTATTTGGACACAAGGATATTCTCTCTTCCTGAGTCCTTTGGGAAATACTCTTTTTAAGATGCAGCTGCCCCTGAATGCACTACCCCTGGCAGTGCCTAAGGCCAGGCTGGACAGGGCTCAGAACACCCTGGGATAGTGGAAGGTGTCCCTGCCCATGGCAGGGGATGGAATGAGGTGGCTTGGAGACCCCTTCCAACCCAAACCATTCCATGATTCTATGTTAGCATTTCCTGTATATCCCAACTCTTCTTAGACCTCGAGGTCGTCTTCACACTGCAACGGCTCCTGATGCTTTAATGGAGGCTTGCTGTTAGCTTTGCCTCTTAAATGTCCTTATTTTTATTTGTTTGGTGTTTTGTTAACAGTGATTCTCGTGACTGTGTGAGAGGCTGCCAGCCGCAGGTCTGAGCTTCGACCCTCCTGTTGCAAATGAGCTTCTAACCTGATGCATCGAGTGCTCTGGCTGGAAAAGCAGTTTCAGGTGGGTCAGTGCACCTTGCAGTTTGCATTTTCAAGCCTGTGTGTTTCGGAGTGGTGTATCCATTCAGCACCTTGTTTACTGTGACCTGGACTTGGGCAAGGTCTTGTTTCGGACACTTTGGATATTTCACAAACTGTCTAACTCTGGTATTGTAAAATCCTGGGGAAAGACAGCTGAAAGATCCCTTAGATCAGTTCCTTCTGCCTGCTTCCAGGGAAGGATGACTGAGAGCAAAGCTTGAAGATGTAGGTTGTGGATAAATTCTCCCAAAACCCTGCTTGTAAGGAAATCTTTGCCCTTCTGGCTGTGGAAACTGGAGTGATAGATGTGGTAGACAGCCAGAATGGGGGCTGGAGTACCTGTGCTCTGTTCCCAGCTCTGGCTTTGACATAGATAAATGACCTGCAGGGAGAGAATAAATGGGGTGCATGCCCTTTCTCGCTGCTTGTAGTTGTGTTTCTGTCTTCCAGTAATGCTCTGAAGCTGTGTGAGGATTTGCTGAAAGGCATCTCATAAGATTTGTTGTGGTTTTGTTGGGTTTGATCTGTGCTGGAAAGCTCCGTGACTGATTGAAGAGCTAGAGGGGAGGTGTAGTGAGAATCAGGAAATAAAGGTGGAGCTTTTGGGTGTAAAGGTTCTGAGAAAGAGCGTGTTCTAAAAGCTGTTACTGGTTTGTGTGCAGCCCCAGTGTCCAGCACCGGCAGTGAACCAAGTCCTTTGTGCCTCCCACTCCGAGTTGGGAAACTCTTTGCCTTTTCCCCCCAGTGTTCTGGAATATTAGTGAGCCTTAGCTGGCTGATTCTGAGAGGCTGTGGTGGGAGCAGAAAAGCAGCTTTCAGTTGTGATTCTTCCTAATCCAGCTGAACTCTCCCTGAAGGTGCCCTGAGCACATTTGTCTTTGGAAAATTTGGGTTTAGCTCTTCTCCTGTGGCTGTCCCAGTACTGCATCTCTCTGGATCTCAAAGGTTGTATAACTGAGATGTTCAGGGGCTTTTCCGCAGAATCTGTAAGCAATACCACCAGAAATCATGAGAAAAGTGCTGTGACTGAACATGAGGGCTGCTGAAATTGAGGGAACTGATTTTTTTTTTTTTTCGTGTCGCAGGTCAGGTGAATTATGAGCAGGTTTTTGCAGTTGTTACTCTCTGAAAGCTGCCTCTGTGTCACAGCTGTTCTGGACAAACTGTACTATCGAGGCTTGTCTACAGCAGTCATGAAAAATTCCTGCTTTCCCCACCCTTCTTCAAACACAGGAATACTGAGAGCAGGAGACACTTTGAGCTGACACCCGAAGCTCCTGGCACCGTATTGATTCAGCTTCTGTTTGCTCTGCATCCAACACACAGCCGTGATGAATAATGCAGGAATCTATTACTTAAAGTTTAATGCAGCTTTAATCGGGGTTGAACATCAACAGGTGCAGTGCAAGAGGCTGCACTGCTCTGTGCTAAATGGAAAAGATTCAAAGCAGGTGGTGTTGGCTCTGTGTTGTTGGGTTGTTCCCTGGGCTGGCCCTGCTGAGGGACCTCGAGGGCTGTGTCCAGTTCTGGGCTCCCAGTCCAGGAAGGACAGTGAGGGGCTGGAGTGTGTGCAGGGCAGGGAACGGAGCTGGGAAGGGGCTGGAGCCCCAGGAGCGGCTGAGGGAGCTGGGAAAGGGGCTCAGCCTGGAGCAAAGGAGGCTCAGGGGGGACCTTGTGGCTCTGCACAACTCCCTGACAGGAGGGGGCAGCCGGGGGGGGTCGGGCTCTGCTCCCAGGGAACAGGGACAGGACAAGGGGAAACGGCCTCAGGCTGGGCCAGGGGAGGCTCAGGTTGGACAGCAGCAGGAATTTCTGCATGGAAAGGGTGCTCAGGCCTTGGCAGGGGCTGCCCAGGGAGGTTTGGAGTGCCCGTCCCTGGAGGGGTCCCGGGAAGGGCTGGAGGTGGCACTCAGTGCTCTGGGCTGGGGACAAGGTGGGCATTGGGCACAGCTGGGACTCCATGGGCTGGGAGGGCTTTTCCAACCCAAATGATTCTGGGATTCCATGATTCTGTGGCACAGCTTGTCCTTTACGTGCAGGTATTCACTTGCAGGGGCCTTGGTGTCTGGGACCTCTGTGGTTTTTGCTGTATTTATCTCAGTCTGTGACAACACACGTTCGGTACCCGTGGGGTCACAGAGCACGTGGATGACTCTGCTGGCATCCAGGGATCTCACATCGTGGAATATCAAGGCACTGCTGTCTCTTCAATGGCTTTTTTTTCTTCTTGGTATGAGTATTATTTTTTTAAACAAAGGAAAAACATCCCTTTCGTCAATTGTTCCCTTTGCAGAACTTGAGCCTTAAAATAATCCAGGAAGCCTTTTGTTATATAAATATACTCATCCTCCAGCTTGGCACGGAATGTGCTTGACAGAGCTGCTTGCTGAATTCTGTTTTAAACTTGAATTTCAGTGGCTATGAAGGAGAAACCCTGGGCTCAGAGAGCAAACCAAGCGTTGATTGCTGTGTAATCACAGTGTAACAGGGACTATTTAAGGCAGTGGAAAGCAGGGGTTTATGCCTGGAACTCAGTTTCAGTGTCTCAGTGGTTTTTGTTTCAGCTTGTTACAGCCAGGTGTGCTCAAACCTACCAAATTTAGCTCCATGGGAACAGAGCATATGTGCAGTCTTTGGAAAATATTCGTGCTCAAGCTGTTTGCTCAGGAATAGAATTGTGTATGAATACAGCAATGGCTTGGAATGGTTAACAGTAAATTCCAGTGCAGAACACTCAGTAGTGACATCTCCCAGTTAAGCGGGCAACAGTTGGCTAGAGCAGATGTTTAAATAGAAAATGAACAAAATTCACCGCCAAAAAACCCTCACAAACTCAAAAACTCATCAACCACAAGAGCCCACCACTCTGTGGATGTCAGATAATCTTTGTTAAAAGTGGTGACTGGCTTCTGGGTGTTGTCTTGTGCACGTAAAAGCGCCTTGGGAGGAATTTATGGATCATGTACAGGGCTGAATGTGACTGTAGAGTTTTTCTGTGTCCTCTGTAGGCCACACGTTCATTGTTACATTGGCTTTGGGTTGTTTTGTGCAAGCCTGAGCTTGAGGCTGCTGCTGACCAAGGAGGTTGGACTCAGTGATCTTGGAGGTCTTTTCCAACCGAAATGGTTCTATGATTCCTCCCGACTTTTTCCCGATGTGTGTGTCGAAACTATCCCAGAGAAGTGGGGATGTTAAGTGGGTGCTGCAGGATCTGCCTGGGTGGTTTTGGTACAAACACTGAGCCCACAGGTTGTGTTTTAAAAGCAGAGGGTGGAGGGTGAATCCCCCAGGAGTGCCTGAATCCAGTCTGATGTGCTGCTGCCTCCTCCCATGGTAATGGAGTGATAGTGCACTGAGAGAAGAGGGAAGAGTCCAAGGAGAGTAACGCAGAATCATGGAATGGTTTGGGTTGGAAGGGTTCTTAAAGCCCATCTCATCCCACCCCTGCCAGGGGCAGGGATACCTTCCACTATCCCAGGCTGCTCCAAGCCCTGTCCATCCTGGCCTTGGACACTTCCAGGAACCCACAACCTCTCTGGGCAATGACATCTTTGGCACTTACCCAAAACTAAAGGTTTAATGGAATTGTGAAGCAGAGATTATATGTTCCCTGTGTTCAATTTGTTGGATCAATTAAATTGGATTTTGGTAGATTTTCTAGCTGCTTATTCAGTGGCTTGGCTTGCTCTGGGTGCTGTGGATAATTTCCTTCTTGTCTCCTAATTTATTTGCCTCCAGACGTGTAGCTGCTCCTGTGCTTCCTGGAAAATGGAAAGGATGTGCTAGCAGGAAATGGCTGCAGTTAATGAAAATAGGCTGTACCTGCTGATGATTAATCCTTAATCCAAAGAGGGAACGTTCCTTCTGCACCTTTGTGGCCTGAATTAGCATCTGACTGTTCCTTTGTCCCGAGGCTGGCTCTGAATGACTCCGGGATTGATTCATGGCTTAGGGGCCCCAGTAATAGGATTTCCTGTGAGGGTGTGTCACCAGTCCTTGCACAGGTTCAAAGGGAAAATGAGTTTTCCCTCCTGTGTTGCATCCTCTGGACTTGTGCCCCTTGGCTTTGGCTCGTTTTTCTCCCTGACCCTGGTACCCACGAGGTTCCCGCTGGGATTTGATGGCTGCTGCCATCCCAGCTCCTTTCAAGTGTCTCATCATCTACCCAAGGCATCTGGGGACGGGGCAGGCCGTGTTCTCCTTGGGCTCAAGAGTGAACATAAATACATTTAGTGCTTCTCTGAAAGGCTTTCAAGTGCAGCACTGCTCTTTCACAGCTCTCTTTGCTTCCTTTGAAGGCTGAGCAGCCGCCACTGAACCCGGGGCTGCAGTGCGTGACTGCTCCCTTAGCAAGCAGTTAAAACATCAGCTATTACACTGACGTGCAAATGTTATTTTGTGCTGAAGTCATGCTGGAAATAGTTCAAAATGTCTTGTTTATTTGGATTCACGAGGGGCACGCTGTCTCGCTGAGCTCTAATCTTGTTTTGCTCTCTGCTTTCTTTGCAATCAGCAGAGCTGTATTCAAACCGTGCTGGGAGATTTAAGGTACCTCTTGGTCTGCACCCCAGGAGCCACAGGCTGAGGGCAGTGCCCCTGGGTTTGTGCCTTTTGGGAAGCTGGGTTATTAATCAATTGTTTTCCCCCAGCCTCAGTCCTTAGGTGGGTGGAACAGGCTTGGTTCCCGTGTTGAATTAAACCCTCTGCCCCTGTGCTCAGCTGAGACCCCACCTGCAGAGCTGCCCCAGCCCCGGGGCCCAGCACAGGGAGGAGCTGGAGCTGCTGGAGAGAGCCCAGAGGAGGCTCCAGGATGATCAGAGGGATGGAGCAGCTCTGCTGGGAGGAAAGGCTGGGAGAGCTGGGATTGTTCAGCCTGGAGAGGAGAAGGCTCCAGGGAGAGCTCAGAGCCCCTTCCAGAGCCTAAAGGGGCTCCAGGAGAGCTGGAGAGGGACTGGGGACAAGGGATGGAGAGACAGGACACAGGGAATGGCTTCCCAGTGCCAGAGGGCAGGGATGGATGGGATATTGGGAAGGAACTGTTCCCCTGGGAGGGTGGGCAGGCCCTGGCACAGGGTGCCCAGAGCAGCTGTGGCTGCCCCTGGATCCCTGGCAGTGCCCAAGGCCAGGCTGGACACTGGGGCTTGGAGCAGCCTGGGACAGTGGGAGGGGTCCCTGCCCATGGCAGGGGTGGCACTGGATGGGCTTTGAGGTCCTTTCCAACACAAACCAGTCTGGGATTCTATTAAATATCTGCTACTGGCTAAGCACTGACTCATTGGTTCATTGTTTTAATGACAGATGCACTTGTTTAAAATGACTCCATGGTTTTGCAGTTTTATTGTTCAGCAGATAATACAGTTATTGGGATTCTTGGACAAGCTGTTTTGTTTCAGTTCACTCCTTAAATGTTTCTCTCTGTGTTTGCAAGATGCATGCAAACAAAAAGGTTTTTTTCCTGGTCTGTGCTGCCCTTCCTCTGCTGTCCCCATTCCCAATGAGCAGTTGAAAGGCTGTCAGCAGCTGTTTTGACAGATTTTCCTGTACTACTTAGGAAGACAAAAAGTTACATCTCCCATATTTTGCTGTGCAGGGATAAATACAAAGCAAAGGGTGGGTGAAATATTTGGTACTAACATGCTGAGGGATTTTGTAGGCCCAGCACAGGATGTCTGCTCTGTCACCAGAGTCCTGTGTGACTGTCCCAGCTGTTCAAGTCACGTGTGCATCCCAGCTCCATCCAGGCAGGCTTAAATATCCTCCTGGCCAGAGCATGCTCCCACCTCCGGGTTCCTCCTTGCCCTTCCCTGCGTTGTGGAGCATCCTCGCAGCCATCTCCAGACACCGACACATCACTAAACTCCTCGAGCTTTGCTAAGAGTTTTTTGGGAAGTCGATACAAATGCAGCCCGAGGAGCTCCCTGAGCCGTGTGTGGCACATCCAGAAAGGCAGAAAGGAGAGGGACAGGCTTTGCACAGAGGCTGTGCCAGTATTGGGATATGTTACCAAGGTGGCTTCAGGTGTTTTGTGAGTGCTGGTGCTGGTGCAGAGCAGCTGAGGCAGCTCCCTGTGTCTGTCCCTGCCCAGGTACCAGTGGTCTGTGCCAGCACGAGTGCCCTGCCCTAGTGCTGGTTCCCAAATTCAGGGGCAGCTCTCAGCTTGCTCCGGAGGTTTTGTTATGGTTTCCCTGCCTGTGTTTGGGTCTCTGTGCAGCTTCTCAGGGAAGGCAGCTGAATACGAAGACACTGTCTCCAGCTCTGCAGTTCTGCTGATCTGCTTGAGGTCCCCAGACAGTTGATCAGGCAAACTTGCTGCTAAATGGATGATCTAATTCCCAGTGAATGCTGTGATCATAAACATTACCCTACATCACAGAAACGATTTGAAAACCAGTGCGTACTCCTCAAGCTGTCAGTTGTCTTTCAGCACCCTCATTGTGCTCTTTCATCTTTAAATGCTTGTGCTGAAGCTCAAATAAACTTACCTGTCAGCAGTTGCAGGGATGTCTCTCCTGTCTCCAGCTCCTTTGTAGCTGTAGCTGGCAGTTTAAAAGCTGTTTACAAAGGAGATGAAGCAAGGAGCTCTCTTGTAGCTGCTGTCTCTCTAAATGATTTTTCTCATACTCCGTTAATATCCAGCACGAGGTTGTGCTGATGCTTTGTGAGGATCGCTCAGAGCCAGCACGTGTGCTCTCTGCTCAGACCCCCTGAGGACATGGGCAGGGCAGGAGGGTGTCCCTGTACACTGGGAAAACTGGGGGGAGAAATGGTCTAGAGAGAGGTGAGTTCCTGGGAAAAGAACGGGACAGAGCACCCAACAACCTGAGTGCCTGAAGAGCGGCCCCCAGCAGAGGAACGCTGTTCCACAGCCCACAGACACGTGGTTTGACTTTCACAGGGGGCAGCTCCTTTGACACCTGAAATTCACAGGCTCATAAAATCATTAGGGTTGTGTAAGGAATGAAGGACTTGTTTTTACAAACAGGCTGTGGGCCTGCTGGTAGATAAAACTAGCACTGAGAGATAAAAGAAACAATGGGAAGGGTTCCACTGATTGATGAATGGAATGAAAGAGATTTGTCCTTACAAACAAACTGTAGGTCTGCTGATAAATTAAATTGTATATTGAGAGATGAAAGAAACAATGGGAAGAACCATAAATTCCATAAGAATTGGGGTTATACATTAGAAGGGAGTCTTAAGTATGAGGTGTTCTGGGAAGTCTGTACCTCTCAAGTACCTCAGGCAATGGGGAAAGAGAGAGGGAAATGCGGCCGGGAAATCAGGATAAAAAGGAGGCTGAGCCCTCCAACAATTTGAGAGCCCCTAGGGGAATGCCCCATGGCCTCTCCCTTTATTCGAATAAAGTGACAGGACTCCTCTGTCTCCTTTTTGGACATAAACCTCTGGTGTTTGTGGATTAATTTTCCTGACAGTTGGAAAGGCCTCTGGGATCACCCAGTCCCAGCTGTGCCCGATGCCCACCTTGTCCCCAGCCCAGAGCACTGAGTGCCACCTCCAGCCCTTCCTTGGACACCTCCAGGGATGGGCACTCCAAACCTCCCTGGGCAGCCCCTGCCAAGGCCTGAGCACCCTTTCAGTGAAGAAATTCCTCCAGAAATTCCATGTGGAATATCCAAGAAAGTCTGGTTTTTGTGGACCTGTTTATTCTCTTTCTTCTCAAGGCAGGGTTCTAGATGCTCATTTCAGTGAAAGCCCAGTTCTCATCACAAGTCCTTCCTGTCTGTTCCATCCAGCATCCAAAACTTTGCAGAAGGAGTTCCTGACAAATTGCCCCAAGGAACAGCTTTATTTTTACACTACAGCCTTGCAAAAGGCAAGGCTGAAAACTTAGATAATTTCTATAAGTGACCTTAATAAAACAGCAAGTTTTTGTTTGCCTCCTTCTGCTTCTTGCTCGTGACTTGTAAAAGTCATGCTAAATCTGAAGCTCATTCTCTGTTTGTCTGGAAAATGACACAAAACGGCCCATTTCTTCCATGTTGATGCACTGATTGTTTAGTTTTACCTGGAGAATTCTGACACTCAGCCAGGGTCTGCTTCTCTGTGGTAATTCGAGGTGGAGTGAAAATGGACACTTCAGAGCAATCCTGTGTGATCATCCTGTGAGTTTGAGATGCTGAAAACAGGAAAAAAGCCAAGCCTGTGTGCCAGCAGGAGCTGGAGGCTGCAGCTCTGCCCCGGGGTGTACTGTGAACATTAATGACACAGACCTGGGGGGACTGTTTGCACGTGGAAAGAAGAAACCCAGGGGTGTTGAGCAGGAATCAGGTGTGTGCTGCAAGGTCAGGGAGGCTGGAGAGCAGCACTTGGTTACTCATAAAAAAACAGGTTATTTCCTGTGCACCTCCTTTGGGGTCACTTTGCTGGTGCTGCATGTGGAAATAATAAATACAGGTGACCAAAGTGTGTGTATATGTATTTATTTGATGTCTTTTACCAAAAACCAGTTTGAGATGAGTGGAGGAAGGCGCATGCACAGCCAGGGATGTGGTTAATTCCTCGCTCTGCTGCTCTGGTTTAAGAAAAGTTTTGGAAGTAGCTGTTTTGAGATATTGAGAGGTTGCTGCATTTTCCAGGCTCTTTCCTGTCTCTGAAGCCTAATGCTTGTTCCTGCAACACTGGCAGAATGCAAAAACTTCATTAGTTTTAGGTTTTATTCTGCCACAGGGAGGCTTTTCTCTGAATTTGGAGGTTCTTTCACTGCAAATAGCTGCAAAGTCTAGGTAGTAAATGAATAAATATTATTAGTGAAGGAGCAGAGAACAGAACAAGCTGCTGTAAAAAAATCGTAATTAAAAAAATTGCCTTTTTCTCCACGATACTCCATGTGCTGAATCCTCCATCTCCAAAAAGAAAAAGGTTCAGCAAAGGATGATGAAGGTGATCAAAGGCATGGAACAGCTGTTGTGTAAGAGGAGATAAATAAAGTTTATTTAAACTTTGTCTCTTTAGCGTGGAGCAGAGATGATTGCGAGGGGAAGAAGCGAGGAGAGGAATGTTATGCAGATTGGGAGCTTTGTGCCCTCCAAAGAGGATGACTGTACCCAGGCCTTCCTCACTTGGAAAAACAAGGAAGCAACGAGCTTGTAACAAGGGAAAGTTTTTCTCTTGGTGGTGCAGTTATGCTGTGGCATTCCTGGCAGCCAGGACGTTGCTGGAAGGTGAGCGGTTCAAAGGAGGCTGGATAAAACCCAGCCTATTAAAAGCTGTTAAAGTCAGCGTCTCCTGGCTCAGGAACAGTTGTTAAAGCAGTGTTTGGAGGAATCCCAGGACAGGTCAGGCTGCAGGGAGCCCAGTGGACACCCGGTGGCACCTCCCTGCTCCAGCAGGGCCATCCCAGAGCCCAGGGCACAGCACTGTGTGCACCCAGCTCTGGAACAGCCCCAGGGAGGAGACCCCCCAGGCTCTGTGCACAATCTGTTCAGGGCTGGGCCCTGCCCAGGGCAGAAGTTGTGCCTCCTGTGCAGGGGAATTGCCGGGCTCAGGCCCTGCCCGTGGCTCTGGGGCCATTGCTGGGCCCCCGGAGCAGAGCCCGGGCCCTGCTCGGAGCCCTCCCTGCAGCCAGGGACAGCCAGGCCCGAGGGCCCCTCTCAGCTGGGGCTCCTCTCGAGCCTGAGCAGCCCCAGCTCCCTCAGCCTTTCCTGGGCACCGAGATGCTCCAGGCCCTCGCTCAGCTCCGCAGCCTCCGCCGGCCCCGCTCCAGGAGCTCCCTGGCCCTGCTGTGCTGAGGAGCCCCGAGCTGGGCACGGCACTCCAGAGGTGCCTCCAGGGCTGCCCAGAGGGGCAGGATCCCTCCCTGCCCTGCTGGGAATGCTCTTCCTGCTGCCCCCGGGATCCCACTGGCCTCCTTGGCCCCAGGACACTCTGCTGGCTCAGGGACAGCTCGGTGTCCCCCAGGGCCCCCAGGACACTCTGCTGGCTCAGGGACAGCTCGGTGTCCCCCAGGGCCCCCAGGACACTCTGCTGGCTCAGGGACAGCTCGGTGTCCCCCAGGGCCCCCAGGACACTCTGCTGGCTCAGGGACAGCTCGGTGTCCCCCAGGTCCTTCCCCGCAGAGCTGCTCCAGCAGGCCCCCCCCAGCCTGCGCTGGTGCCCGGGGCTGTTCCTGCCCAGGTGCAGGACCTGCGTTCCCCTTGTTGAAAAAGGTAACACTGTCTGTGTTAAACTTTGTGTAGAAACATGAAAATTCCTTCTGTAAGCAGGTCCTAAATAACACCCAGCTGTTGTGTAGCTGTGTAACACAGGGGCTACAACCTGGAGTAGCAGATGAAATGTGGGATTTCTTGGCTTCCGTGCTGTTTCCTGCTTTTGGTAGGTAATGGGAAACAGGCAAGGAACAGCAAGTGATTCAGGTGATAAAAAGCTGGTGTTGAGGAGCAGATGATAGCAGCACTTGTCTTGGCTGATTGGGCTGTGTTTCTTTCCCAAAACCCTGCGGTCTGGAGCGTGCCGGGAGCCGGGTGGTTTGGGGTGGCAGCATGCCAGCTGGTGCCGGGGTAGTGATCAGGTTGCCCTGGTGCACTGCAGACAGATGGACCCCAGCATTTCCCTGCACACTTGATTTCCAGCCTGGCACGATGTTTGGGTAGAGCTGGAACGCTGGGATTGCGCCTTCACCCAGGGAGGGCAAAGGTTCCTTACGCTGCACGGCGCTTTTTACTACACTGAGGGGGGGTTTGCTTGGCTGCCGTATGGAAGGACTGAATTTCCCTGGAGACTTTGACATTCAGCAGCGTGTGGGTTGTTAGAAGGCTTTGGGAGGTGGAGGGGGATGGAGCTGGAATAATGTCCTTTGAATCAGAGCTGTTTTGATCTGCTAGAAAGAAACTGGCTGCTGTAAAAGGAGGGAAGAAATCCTCAAACATTGGACTTCTCTAGGATTTTGTGCAGAGAAGGAAGACTTGGAGCAGGAGCTGTTTCAGAATTGATCCTGGTCTGAGTGGGGTGGAAACCCAAGTGTGAGTAGTGAGCATGTGTGGGGTCGCTGACGTGCTGCACGCACATGCTCAACAGCCAGATCGTGAAAATGGAAAGAGACTCTTGGTTCAGCCGGCTCCAGCCCAAGGCATGGGTTTGGTGACCTGTGCGATAACTTGGAGATTTGGAGACCTGTGCGATAACAAGTGATTTATCCCTCTTCTGATCTCTCTTGAGCTCCGACTGCTCGTGTCTGTTGCTGTCAAGTGGCTGCTTCTGTATTTATGAGCGAGGTGGAAACTACTGACCTGCTTTGCCTCCTCTGAAAGGCAAGTGATAGTTCTCTCTGAGATGGCAAGGGCAGCATTTCTGCATGTGCTTGGACTGAATTTACTGTAGGGAACTGGGAAGTGGAGATGGTGATGACTGCTGGAAGGGAAAGCATGTATTTACTGCTCGGTGGCAATAGATTTATAGACAGATAGCTTGGTTTATGGATAAATATTGTTGCCTCTATTTCTGTAGCCATAAGCAGTAGATTTTAAAGCTTAAACTTTGCTATAATCTAGGGACCTTTTTACATTTTTTTTCCCTATCCCATCTGCTGAGTTCTTCAGTGGCGGCTGAGGCGTCACGTGGCGCCAGGAGAGCCAAGAGAAGTGACGCATCCCGGTATCCCATGGTAACTCTCCCTTTCCTTCGTTTTTAGCTCGTTTGCCTTGCTCCCAGATAGAATAACCTGCCTGTGGGGTTAGGTCAGCTCTGCTCACACGCAGGTGAAGCTGAGGTTGCAGGGCTCGCACACTCGGTAACCCAAATTGCCCTTTGAAAGGGCAACAAAGAGCACAGCAAAACACAAGGCAGCAACCCCCGCTCCAAACCAACACCACCAGCCCCCACCAAGCCCACAAATCTCCAAGTTCTCCACCCAAACTTCTCAACACGGTGGGAGTTTGCTCTTTGTCTGCCATTGAGGATATTGAAGCTTGTCTGAGAAGCTTCTGCAAACCACAGTAGATACCGTGCGAGCGGAGGTACAGTTCTCACCAAAGCTAAATTTGCAGTTCAGGTCTTGCAGTTCACACAGGTTTTGCTGCTGGAAACTTGTTAGGTGAAGCTTGCTTTTTGTTCCCCCCCTTTCTTCACCACCCCCATCAGTTGTTTTTAACCTCTGGTTGCTGTATGCAGCCACTGCCTGCATTTTTGTTAAAAATATCCTACTTATGCCCCAAGAATAGCTCATGGTTTTGCATTCAGATATGCTGATATTTTTTAGAATTCTGATTATTTTTTGAAAAATGGATCATTTAATCATAGAATCATGAAATGGCTTGGCTTGGAAGGGACCTTAAAGCCCATCCAATCCCAACCCTGCCACAGGCAGGGACACCTCCCACTGTCCCGGGCTGCTCCAAGCCCCAGTGTCCAGCCTGGCCTTGGGCACTGCCAGGGATCCAGGGGCCGCCCCAGCTGCTCTGGGCACCCTGTGCCAGGGCCTGCCCACCCTCCCAGGGAACAACTAATTGAAAGCCATTTTCTCCTCCATGTCTGTATATCCACTGTGACTTTATTGTATTAAACCAGCCGTGGTATGACTCGCTCAGCCTGAAACTTGAGGCTGCCAGTGGAGTAGCTCCTCACCCGGTGTAAACAGTGAGTAGAGCCCTTGCAGTGAGAGACCTCAAACCTGATCTTGCATCCTGCTTCCAAACTCTTCTGTGCCTGTTTTCTGTGTGCACTGAAGCGCAGCTACAGCAGTGTGTGTCTGGTTTAACTCTGCCTCACCGGGTGGATTTTTGCTTTAGGGCAGAGCTTTCACAAACCCAATTTATCCTCAGGGAGGAAGAAAAAAAATCAGTTTTGCTCACACGTAGTCCCCGTGTACTGGAGGAGTGTGTGGTGAAGTTTTTCAGCGTGGCAGGATTTGCATTTGCTGTTGCCACAGCTACAAGTGAGCTCACAGCATTTCAGTCCCTCGCCCAGGGACGAGCAGGAGTTTTCAGAGTGAAGGCACCAGTGCGCCGAGATGCCTCATCGTGGTGTGTCCGAGGGCTGGGGAATCACTTCTTGAATGGGAGAGGATGCCGTGGTGTGCGGGGGTGGAGGCAGGAGACGTAGTCTGAGCAGTTTGGGGCTGCCTGGATTTGGGGCGTGAGCTGGGTGATGTGTGCTGGGAACGGGCTGCTGAGCTGTCACCTGATGCACCACGTCCTTGCGGGCACCTGGATGTTGGGAAGTATCCCAGGACTCCTCTGATGTGCTTCCTCTGGCTTTGCTCCAAGCAGGTATTTAGTACAAATCTCTGTTCTCGTCCTAACGGGACTGAATTCCCTTCTGTTCCGTTTCAGTTCCAGGCAGTCCATCGTGCTGCCCTGGGCTTGCACGGGAAGTGCTGCTGCCTGGGTAAATCCAAACAATAGCCTGCTTGTGGCAGCTGAAAGTGGTGCTGGAAAAAAATCCCTCTTCTGTAACTGCAGGAAAAAAACAAGCCTGTGTGCAGCAGGAAGCAGCAAGGCTCTATTAAGTCATACTTTTAATTTTTTTCCCTGCGTCTTCTGCACAGTCTGTGATGATTTAAGCATAAATTACTTAGGAAAAGTCCTTGGCCTGTCTTTTAGTTACTGACTGTCTGCTTGGCAGGGGGTTGAAGGTGGTCTTTAAGGTCCCTTCCGACCCAAACCGTTCCATGGTTCTGCAGTTTGGGTGGATGTCAGAGGATGGTTACCCTTGTAAGCAGAGATTTGCCACTGTAACCACTGTATGTAAGTGTGGCATATTTAATGAGATAATTGGATGCCTACGTTCATCTAGATAAGGTTTAAAAACTTTGAGCTGTCTTGCTGTCAGGTTTCTTCCTTTTCCCAAGGAAAGCTTGGCTGGCTGGTGCCTTTCACCTCCAGGATCCCTGCGGCTCTTATTATCAGTGTTTCATAAGCTGCCTACAATGGCCTTTTCCAGCTGATTCTTACCCTTGGAGTGGTTAACAAGAAGCTATTTCCTCTGTGTTATCATGTGCAAAATGCTGCTGTGACATTGCTGAAAACTCTGAGACCTGTTGTATGAGACAGAGGTTGCAGGGACAGAAAAGCTGGAGGTAGGAGAGAACTGTGATGTGTGGCCAGCTCAGTTAATCCAGGGATCTGAAATGAAAGGGAGGGGCTGAATCTGAAGTGTTGTGAGCAGGGTGTGACGCTTTTCCCCCAACAAACAGCTGTAACTTGTCACACAGGTCACTTCACTGGCGTCGTGTCTGTTCACCTGGGCTCTTTGAAAGATTTCATTATTGCGCTTGGTTGGTACTGCTGAGGTTTGGAATTTCTGTGTTTGAAAGTGCTTTTGTATTGATGATGTGCTTAAGGACTTTTTCTGCCTTATTGGAGGCCTTTTTCTGCTGTGACTTCTTATGTTTGGAGCTATGGGTGTGTAGGTTTATGGATTCAAAAAAACAAAGGAGGCGAGAACCCTCCCAGCAAAGGCCAGCTGTGACCTCAGTAATCAAACTGCAGCTCTGACCCAGAGCGGGCACAGGGCTTTAGGGCAGCACAGAAACGAAGTGAGGTCTCCAGAGGATGTCTTTGGAAAGGCAGGAGGGAGGATATCCCCAGAGAACAGTGTCTTTTCTGAGCTGTAGGCCAAGGGCAGGGGCGTCTTCAGGCTCCACTTTGCCTTTGTGTGCACCTTGGAATAGACTTGGAATAGGGGAATTCAGCTTTTATTTGCCAAGGAAATGCCAGGTCCCGTGGCAGGTGGGACAAAACAAGCAGCAGATCAAACTGAAGGGCCACTGACCACAGAAGGGGCCTTGTTCAGCTTCTGGGAGTCCCATCAGTGTGTGGTGAGCTTGTAGGGCGGACAGGGAAGCTAAATAGCTAAATTACGGATTTGTTACTGGGATTGATGATAATCTGGAAGAAGACTGTAGGCTCTAATACAGCCAAGAGTGCCAGAATCGTGAGGCACAGGAATACTGCTGCTCACTGCTTTTTTTGGACCAGGCTGGCCGAGGAATAAAGGTCAGAATTTCTGGGGAAAGCCTTTGGGCACCAGCACGGTGCTGTCTGCAAGTGAAGTTTATCCCCGCAGGCAGCTGCTCGCCCCAGGGACTGGCCAGTTCTGGCTTTTGCTGTTTGTTTGGTTGTTTATTCTTCTCTCAGTAACTCTCCAGAACACACTGCAGGGTGTCTGGTTGCACCTGAGGGATTACCTTTGTGGGCAGGAGATTAAAGAAGAGCACAGGTGCTGTCCTGGAGATCTGTTTTTGTGCTTCTGCCTGGAGGTTTTGGGCTAGCTGTGGTCCCCGTGCCGCTGTGATGGTCATCTGCAGGTGACACGAGCTGCACACAGTGTGGCCTGAGCTGCTGCTCTGACTCCTGGCCACAAAGATTATCTGGTCTGTTCCCCTGGTAGAAGCCAAAGGAGTGGGTCTGGGCATGAAAATTAGTGTGGAGCCACGATAATGTATCTGGTTTGGATGTGTAAAGATGCAATTAAGGCTTGAGAGAAGTGTTTTGAACACTTCTGGAGAGTGTGGATGGATGAAAGAGCTCTGCAGGATCCAACAGAGCCTGGGGAAGTGCTTCCACAGAGTGCATTGGCACGAGGTATTCCTGTGTTCCTTGAGCTTCTTTCACCATGAAAAAAGGGGAATTAAAAAGGGGTTTCTGCTGCCCAGTGGGTACTGGGGAGGTATTTATATTGGGCAGTGTTGTTTCCCATGGGAATCCATGTCCCTTCCTTTCTAAGAGGCTTGTTCTCATCCCACATCGTGGTGGGATTTAATGCTTCCAGTACAAGAAGGTAAACAGAGGTTTAAAAATAAAAATACCCCCTCACCCCCAAATCTTAGAATGACTTTTGAACCAGCACAGGCAGGAGAGAATCCCTGTGTGGATTATTTGCTCTCCTGGGTTTTGATCTTGTTTTTTTATTGGCCCTAAAAATGTCCAGAGGTTAAAATTAGAATAATAAACATTTACAAGGGAATTTTCTACGGTCAGCTTTCATTTAGCACTGAAAGCCCTGGAAAGCCTGGTCTGTTTTGGGATGCTGGAGACAAAGTGAGTTTTTTCCTGTTTTATTTTAGAGCTGTGTGATGGATGCGGAAGCTTGAATTTTCCTTTATTTAGTGGTATAGCAAAACCAGTCTTTTGCTGTGTTAACAAAGAGTCACATTCATAACAGCAAGAGCAACTAAGCAAGGGCAGTGACTTAGAGGGGGAATATCTTGGTAATGCAAGCATTTAATGACTAATGTAAGTCTTTTGTGCCAAAATCTTCCTGAATTTGTAACATATTGGTCACACAAAGTCCTGCGGCCTTTCTTAGGCAGGAGAGAGAGCTGCTGTGTCCATCTCTGCCACACTGTGTGTTACACGGTGTGTGTTTGGGGAAGGAACACTGTTCCTTTTGTCACCAGGTGACCGATCCTGAACCCTACTGGGGTTCCTGTTGGGTGAGTCTGTGATGAGAACCCTGGCTGTGCTGTGTTGGGTTTATAGCTGGTCATCGTTCATGCCCTCAGAGCGGCTGTAGGGATCTTCCCTGTGCCTCAATTCCTGCTTTTTTGATTCAGGACCACTCCGAAAATGCATCTTGGGCGCCAGGTTGTAGCTGCCTCAGGTGATAGCCAGGCTCCAGATCTGCTTCTTTGGGGCAGGATGGAGTCCTGGCAGCCTCTGGGCTGATGTGCTATTTCCATATGTAATTATTTCTCTTCATGTGTGTGTGCCTGTGTTTTTATTTCTCCAGTTGCCTGAAACCCGAGCCGGTTGTTCCTTATTCTGCCAGCAGCATCTGAGGCTCCCTGGGGTGGATGTCACAGCAGTGTGCTGGGCACGCAGCATCCCTGATTCCCGTTTGTTTGGTTTGTTCTGGCACTCAGTGCCAGGTACAACCTGCTGGCACCTTCCAGCTGTGACTCCCGTGGGGGAGCCGCTCTCCTCCAGCAGGGTGACACGGAGACAGGGCTGGTGGTGCTTTGCTGGCAGCGAGGAGCTGAGCTGGGCTGTAATTAGCAGCCTCTCTTTTCCCCTGTGAGTCCAGAGAGGGTTCTGCAGCCCTTTCTGTGTTCAGCTGCTCCTGCTTTGTGGGGTTTAATGCAGTAGGAAACAGTAACTTCTGCTGCCCAAGAGAACAGCCCCGTACAGATGGGGTTTGTTGTGTGCTGAGAGTGCTGCAAGTGTAAGGCAAGTGCTCAGCCTCCCCGGGAGGAGCTGCTTTGATGTTTGGAGGTGCTGCTCTCATCTTTGTGCTCACGGCTGCAGGAAGTTTAAAGACAACTGTGAGCTGAGAATCTGAGCCCCTGTGCAGATCTCTGCAGGGAATGTCTGATGGTTTGGGGCTGCCTCTTTGTGCACCTACTCATGGAGTCCCAGAACAACTGGGGTTAGAAGGGACCTTAAAGCCCATCCAGTGCCACCCCTGCCATGGGCAGGGACACCTCCCACTGTCCCAGGCTGCTCCAAGCCCCAGTGTCCAGCCTGGCCTTGGGCACTGCCAGGGATCCAGGGGCAGCCACAGCTGCTCTGGGCACCCTGTGCCAGGGCCTGCCCACCCTCCCAGGGAACAATTCCTTCCCAATATCCCATCCAGCCCTGCCCTCTGGCACTGGGAAGCCATTCCCTGTGTCCTGGCACTCCAGTTCCTGCTGCAGGGTCCCTCTCCAGTTTCCCTGTATCCCTTCAGGCCCTGGAAGGAGCTGTGAGGTCTCCACACAACCTTCTCCTCTCCAGCTGAGCATTCCCAGCTCTCCCAGCCTGGCTCCACAGGGGAGGTGCTCCAGTGCCCTCAGCAGCTCAGTGGCCTCCTCTGGACCTGCTCCAACAGTTCCATGTCCTTCTTACTTTGGGAGCACCAGAGCTGTGCACAGAATTCCAGGGGGGTCTCAGCTGAGCACAGGGGCAGAATCTCCCCTCCCCTGCTGCCCATGCTGGGGGCTCAGCCCAGGGCACGGGGGGGTTCTGGGTCCCAGCTCTCACCCCCAGCACCCCCAGGTCCTTCTCCAGGGCTGCTCTCAGACACTTCCCTGCCCAACCTTTTGCGTTACACTAAAATCCAGCTTGGTAGCTACAAATGGAGCAGTCCCTAAAAACCTTCCCAAGCTCCAGGATGAAACGGGCTTAGAGCAATAGACCCTGCCAGAAAATGTGCCTGCCTGGGGCAGGGACTGGGCCACCTGACCCCAGAAGTGCCTTGTCACCTGGGGCATCTGGACTTGATGACACCAGGCTGGCATTGGGAAAACACCCATGGGAAGAAGCCAGGGCCATGGATGGCCTTAAGTCCCTGTGAACCAGCGCTTGCAGGGAGTCAGGTTGAAACTGTGGTGGTGCCCGAGGTGAAGAGACCTCGAGTGCCCTGGCCCCAGCTGTGCCAGCTGCCACCACAGCAGAGGCCAGCTGCGCTCTGCCTGTGCCTGCTCAGCCTCCAGTGTGCTCAGTGTATGTGCAAAGAGAGGAGAAGGAGGAGGAGGTGTGCTAAACTGAGAACCAGGCAAGGCAAATGCGCTGGCAGTTACACAGAAACATGTTTTATCAGGAGCTTTTGGACACAAACCTGAATTTTGCAGAGTTTTCCCTGCCCCTCCTTTTTAGGGTGAAATATTGGCAGAGTGGATTGGTTTTGTGCTTCCCTCTGTTGCTGATGTCTCGCACTTGACCTCTTTTTGCCAGACCACCTCCAGCTGTGGGAACGGGGAATGTTGGAGATATAATGAAATTACAACTTTAATTGATCTCTTGGACTTAAAATAAAAAACTTTAGTGTTTCTGTTGTTTTACACCAGCAAGAAGTAGTTACCTGCTAAGCTAATGAAGATTTCAGCTTGTAAACCTAAATGATATCCATGTCTGACTCCTCTTGCTTTGTTATGGGAGAGGATAATCGTCCTCTGGTTTTTAGAGGTGTAACAGAGCATTTGTGGGGCTGAGGATTTTTTAAAAGCATTCATCCTAAAGGTGATGTTTTAGGGGAAAAAAAAAAGGCAAAAGGACAGCAGAACTCGAGGGAGATGGAGACTGTGGGGGGGGAGCTTTTTGGAATGTGAGTGACGAAACACCTCCTGACTGGTCTGTTCACATTGCCTTTCTCTGACCCCTGTGTCACATTGAGAAAGCAGAACTGGAGTCAAACCACAGCCAGGGCAAGTTAGCAAGGGCTGGGAACTGAATCTTGGCCTCAGGAGTGAGATAGGGCACATGTGAGTTGTTCTGCTGAGCTGGGTGTGACCTGACAGTGCTGTGGGACTGTGCCTTAGATAGGGCTGAGGTGCTGCTTCGGAATTCCTGCGGGTATCATAAATGATATCCATGGTGTGAGAGTGAACTGGCAGAAGGATCCCAGGATCACAGCCTGGCTCAGCTTGGCAGGGACCTCTGGAAGGTCACCTTGTCACACAGGGTTACCCAGAGCTGCTTGTCCAGGGCCATTTGCCAGACTGTGTCCAGTGTGTCTGTGTCTCTTTCCCACTGAGGAGTGCAGAACTGGGCCTGGTACTTCAGCAATGGTCTCAGCAGCGCTGAGCAGAGTGGAAGGGTCACTCTTGTGATGCAGCCCAGGATGCTGGTGGCCTTCTTTGCTGGGAGGGTGCACTGCTGGCTCCTGGGAGCTTGTTGTCATCCAGAGCCACAGGTCCTGCTTGGCAGAGCTGTTCCCAGTCTGTCAGCTCCCAGCCTGTCACTCCTGGGGTCACTCTCCCCCAGGTAAAGGAAGGACCCTGCCTTTCCTTTATCAGAACACCGTGAGGCTCCTGCCGCTCCCAGCCTGTCACCTGGCCGAGCCCATCCAAGTGGCCGTGTGGCCCTCTGGTGTACTGGCCACTCCCCCCAGGGCTTGTGTCACCAGCAAAGTGCTGAGGGCACACTCTGTGCATCCTCCAGGTCCTCAGCAAAGGGGTTAAACGATTTTGGCTCTCATATCAACCCCTGGGAAGTGTCTGTCCTCCAACCGGACTTTGTGCCACTGACCACTAGCTGCTGGGCCTGGCCGTTTGGCCAGTTTTCCACCCACCTCCCTGCCCTCCTGGCTGCTCCATACTTTGCCAGCTCATCTCAGGGTGTGCAAGAGCCAGTGGGGAAAGTCTTGCCAAAGCCAAGCCAGACAGACAGCATCCTCCATCCACCGAGATTGTTTCATCCTAGGAGGAGGTCAGGCTGGTGAAGCAGGATTTTTCCCTTCATGAATCCATGCTGACTACTCCTGATCACCCTCTGGTCCTTCAGGTGACTGGAAATGGTTTCCAAAGTTCATCAAGAGTGGCCTCACAGTGACAACAGCCAGCTCCCTCAGCACTTGTGAGTCCATCCCACTGGGTCCCATGGGATGAAGCACGTCCAGCCTACTGTCCCTTAACCTGATCCTCTTCTACTAAGGATAAGTCTTCCTTGTCTGGATTTCCCCTGTGGCCTCAGGGGCCTGCAGTTCCCAAAGGCTGCCCTCACTGGCACCCTTCACATCCCTTGCCAGATTCAATTCCAGATGTGTTTTGGCTCTCTTAGCCCCACTCCTGCAGGATCAGTGCCCCCAGCTTCCCCCTGGATCCCCTGCCCCTGCCCCATCAGTGTTCCCAGATTCCTCCTGGATCACCTGCCCCTGCCCCATCAGTGTTCCCAGATTCCTCCTGGATCACCTGCCCCTGCCCCATCAGTGTTCCCAGATTCCTCCTGGATCACCTGCCCCTGCCCTGCCCTGCGCACTTGGCTCTGATCAGGAGCTCCACGCTCCTCCATGGGGGCCTCCTGCCCCCTCGGCTTGATCCAGCTGCGTGTTGGGATGGACTGTCCTTCAGCCTGCAGGAGGTGATCCTTTCTATCAACCAGCTCTTTTGGGTCCCTTTTCTCTCCAAGCCCATGGGATTCTTCAGGAACACCCCTGAAGACGATGCCAAAGTCTATTCTCCTCAAGTCCAGGGCTGCGATGCAGCATTTTCCCTGCGCTCCTTGCCTTGAGGGTTCTGAGCTCCGTGGTCAGTGCAGCCAGAGCTGCCCAGACCTTCGCATCCCTGATCAGCTCTTGCCTGTCTGCGAGGATGAGATCCACTCCCGGGGCAGGGACACCTTCAGGCCCCATCCAGCCTGGCCTTGGACACTTGCAGGGATCCAGGGGCAGCCCCAGCTTCTCTGGACAGTGCCCCGTGGAGCCGTGCGGGCCCTTCCGTGCCCACCTCGGTGTGTGGGTGCAGGTGGCTTTCCTGGCGTTCATTGGGACGTGCAGCCGTGTGTGAGCTGCCAGGATGGCAGCAGGAATAGCACAGCTCCTGGCAAAACCTCGGGGTGTGGGAGAGCCTCCTTCTTACTGGATGGATGCAATATTTTCTCTTGCATCGTTCAGCCTGGCTGTGGTGTCCGAGTCGAGGCTGTGCATGTAGCTTTAGGAAAATAAAGGCTTCGTTTCTGTCTGATCTTCTCCCCTAGTTGCGTGTTTCCTAATGTATCCAGTCTCTCCAGAAGGGCTGTGCTTCTCCCTCCTTCTCCTCTGCCTATTTATATCCGCCGTGACGTTGCAGGAGTGTTTGCTTTGGAAGAAATCTCTCCGTCTGAGCCAAACCGAAAGCAAACCTGCAGGAGAAAGCATTCCTTTCTTCTGCTCCTGGGGAGAAGCGAGGCCTGGAGAGTCGTAGGAAATGATCACCTGGGAAGGACAGGAAGCCTGGGAAGGTAAACGCCTTTTTCTGTTTGACTAATCCAGTGACAAACACCCCCAAAACCCGTGAACTTCTCATTCCGGGGGGGCGGAGGCGTGAAACCCCGGGGTGGTTTTTAGCGAGGAGCTGTGAAATGAGTTGCTGAAAGCCTCCAGGCTGAGGACAATGGTTCTTTAATAATCCAGCGAGAGCGGTCTCATCAGCTGCTTGCATGCACAGCATCACACAGGGCTTGCTGTCCCTCCTCATCAGGTGATGCACAGGGGCTTTTCCTTCTCCCCTCGCTCCCCAAATATTGTGATTGCACTGTGGAAGTGATTGCATCACAGTAACACTGAATTTCGGCTCATCTGTAGCTTTCTAAGCCCTTCAGAGCCCCAGCTCTGAAACTCCCCAAGCCTTTCTATTTTTATTGTGCTCGGTCTGAATCTGAAATAAGGAATTTGCATGATAGTTTTGTAAAGGCGTAAACTGAATAGTCTCTATTGTGTTTCCAGGGTAGTTTGCAACATAAGGGCATTTACTTTCGGTTAAGGCCAGGTTTTCTGATATCTGAAGCTGCTTTTGCTACTTTTTGCTGCTTGTGAGCTGTAGAAGACACAGAAAATAACATTTGAAGGTTTTGAAGTGCTCGGTGTGAAGCTGAGCATGTTTGAGCCCTGGGTTTTTGCAGAAGTGCCAATCCCTGAGCAAACGTAACAGTTCAGCATGAATAAACAGCCAAGAAAACAAGTCTAGCTCTCTAGAAAGTTTAAGTATTTACCTTCACCGTTTTACTCCCTATTAGATATTTTTAACTCCTAACCAAGCTGCATTTTTGTGACCTGTAATTGCAGGGGTAAAACCTCTGACAGTGATTTTTAGGAAACACAACAGACAGTGGAAGTTCTGTGGAAATGTTCTGGATTGGAGCTCATTGGTGTGGATGGGAAAGAAACCGAGCTATTCTTGCTCTAGGAAATCGTGGGTGCAGCACAATGGTGCCCAAGTAAGGTAACATTCGGGAGCAGTTACAGGGCCTTCAAAAGTAACAGGGGTTTCTTTGATTGAGAGCATGGGAGGGATGTGTCCACAATTTGAGATACACACCTACCCCACTTAACTCCCGTGGAACCAGCTCTGTGATAACCTCGGGTGATCCACTGGGACTAACCAGGAGGCAGCAGGGTGTCACAGGGAATCACGGAGTGGTTTGGGTGGGAAGAGACCTCGGAGTCCATCCAGTGCCACCCTGCCATGGGCAGGGACACCTCCCACTGTCCCAGGCTGCTCCAAGCCCCAGTGTCCAGCCTGGCCTTGGGCACTGCCAGGGATCCAGGGGCAGCCACAGCTGCTCTGGGCACCCTGTGCCAGGGCCTGCCCACCCTCCCAGGGAACAATTCCTTCCCAATATCCCATCCATCCCTGCCCTCTGGCACTGGGAAGCCATTCCCTGTGTCCTGTCCCTCCATCCCTTGTCCCCAGTCCCTCTCCAGCTTTCCTGGAGCCCCTTTAGGCTCTGGAAGGGGCTCTGAGGTCTCCCTGGAGCCTTCTCCTCTCCAGGTGAGCACCCCCAGCTCTCCCAGCCTGGCTCCAGAGCAGAGGGGCTCCAGCCCTTAGAGCATCTCCGTGGCCGCCTCTGGACTCTCCAGCAGCTCCAGGCCCTTTTGACGTCAGTATCAAGCAGAGTGACTCCCCTTGTCAGTGCTCCTGGAGAGGGTTTTTTGGCATTTTGGGGTTTGAACCCACGAATGTAATCTGTGTGTTGTGACTGGTGTCGAGAACAGAAATGCAAGTGCCAGCACAGTAAATGCCAGCCAGAATATATGTGGTGAATGCCAGGGGAAAGGTGTTTGGCCGTGGCTTGATGTAGCTGCTCTGTGTGTGCTGCAGCATGATATGTTTGTGTTGTAAATACAAGTTTAGTTTATTAGTGCATGATGAAGCCCAGACAGAGCAGGTTGGCCAGAGCAGCTGTGGCTGCCTCTGGGTCCCTGGCAGTGCCCAAGGCCAGGCTGGACAGAGCTTGGAACAGCCTGGGACAGTGGAAGGTGTCCCTGCCCATGGCAGGGGTGGAACGAGATGATCTTTAAAGTCCCTTCCAATCCAAACCATTCCATGATTTTATACCTTTGGTGGGAGCAGGATGAAGTTCCTTCAGGTCCCTGTTCAAGTTCCTGCTTGGAATTGTAGTGAGGGACACATAATTCAGGTGCTTGTAGAAAAGTGTCCCTGTGAGAAATGTGAGTTGGGATTTCATTGAATGCTGATTTTTTTAGGGGACATATGAGCCAGAAAGCAGAATTTTAATGGTCCTCGTGGAAGGACCAGGCTGTTATTTTTCATGCTTACACAGAGCTTATGCTTGAACATCTTTTAAGTATAAATTGGACTGGAGGTCAAGGTTATAAAAACAAGGTCTAGCAGGCCGAGTTTTTATTGCATTTTGATCATTGGTAGAGATAGAAGTACAGTTAGATTTTATCTGAGTGGGACCAAAAGCAGCCTTTGCTTGTGGTGGCGTTGCTGCCTGTTCCCTTTTTTGTAGGATGAGATAAGGGGACAGATAAACACACTTCCCCAGTAAGCCCTTTAAGCCTTTGGGATTAATGGCTCTGGCTTCCCGAGCGTAATTTCTTCTTTCCAGCTCTTAATTAAGGTCATCCGTAGAACCCAGGTGAACTTGTGGCCAGGGAAGTCACAAGAAGGAGGATGAGAGTTGGAATGGCGGAATCGCGCGGCTCACCCGTGTGTAAAGCCCCGACACAGGATACTGGGAATACAACACCCTGCAGCCCTCACCAACAGCTCCTTATCACTGCTGTCGCGTTGTTCCCTTTGCCCTTGGGGCAGAGGAAGTGGACATTTGAGTATTAATCCACATCATGCTTATTAATGAGAAGGGTATTGGATAGGTGGGGGTGTCAGGGCCATTTAACCTGTGGGTATTGACTGGCAGCTCTGCAAGGGAAAAAGGGGAGCTGGAGGCCGGGATGAGTTGACAGCTGGTGTTTTACCTTCAGACTCTTTGAGTGGAGTATCTGTGGTTCTGGGTCTGCTGCCTGGCCGTGAGGGAGGTGCTCCCGGCAGGAGCGGCAGGTGTTGGTCGGGTGTTTGGGATAACAAATGAACCTCCTGCTGAGGGGCCCCAAGGAGTGGATTTCTCGCTGCTTTGTGCTTGGTGTGGCTGTGGCTTGCAAACAAACACTCAGGATGTGGAGACAGGGTTGGTTTATCTTTAACAGGAAAAAGCCCCCTCCACACCCAGGAGCCCTGCTGATGACCTCTAGCACCAGACATCATCCTGTATTAACTCTTGCTTTGGTTTTGGCACTGTGGCTGGGTTTATTTTTGGTTCATTGGGGTTTGCTGTTTTGAAATGTTTATTTTGCTCGATGTCTCTAAGGCCTTAAGGAAGCCAGAGCCTCTGATAGTGCCAAACTGCTGGTGTACAAAGCCAGCAGCCTTGTCCCAAGGTGTGGGGCAAACAGCAAAGGAATTAACTCTTCTGATGGAAAAATCAGTGGGACACCAGTCTGTGTCCCATTACAGGATTTGGTGAGGAAACAATCTGTAACAGAGGCCTTTGGGTTGAAATTTTGGGTTTGGAAGAGATAGAAGCAAAGTGGAGTTTTGAGGCGGTGACATTTTTAATCAGAGGTTTTTAACGCACCTGGGTGATGAGACTTCTGGGAGGGTAGAATAAGTGGATCAGGGAATGGGAGTGGCACTTCCCAAGCTGGGAGTGCTGTAGCTGGATGTGGGATGCAGTCACGTGGGAATGATACCCTGCCCTGTGAAAAAGGTCCTTATTCTTGAGTGGGGGAGTTTGGAAAGGGTGTCTTGTTTCTATTTTTCTCTTTCATGGAAAGCTTCACTCTTCCAGGCTCAAAAGGGACCTCAGTGGTATTCAACTCTTGCTTTGAGCTGGGTGTGTGGTTGCACGTGCCCTGGATGGAATTGCCATTCCAGAGTGTTTTCCCTGGAGAGGTGCTGGGTGTTCAGCTCTGCAGAGCCAGCCCTGGGAAGATCCATGTGTTTCTCCAAGGATCTAAAGGTCAACCATGGCCTTGAGCCAGGAAGAGCAGAAGGCTGGGCACACCCTGCAGCCCAGGGAAGCACACATGATGAGCAGGATGAGGATTTTATCCATTTAGATGAGGTGACAACTCCAGGAGCTGCTTGGATGACGAGTGGCACGGAGTGAAGACATTTCACCATGAGGGGTGAAACTGCTGAGGTTTGGGATCCCAGTGCTGCTCCTGCCGTCCCTTTTGGAGGTTCCACAGTGTGTGCACAAGAAGTGTGTGTGATCCCTCAGAGCTGTCCCAGCGGGTGCAGCCCCGTGTCCGGGGGTTTGTAGGGAGCCGGCAGGGGACTGGGAGTGCCCGGGGTCAGCTCAGCCAGGCAGAGCATCCCGGATTGCAAAACTGCTTCGAGGGCAAAGGCCAACCACGTGTCCAAACACTGCAACACGAGGTGTTTCTTAGCTCCCTGCTGAACGAGGAGCAGGGCGAGTTCCCAGCTGATTTTCCGGAGGATTCCGGTTTGCTGCCAGGGTTTAAAATACACCTTCGCTCGTGTGCACGTGCTCGAGCACTTGATGCTGAAATTGGAGGAATTCTGCTCAGGGAACTCAGTTCAACTTGCAAGCAGGCTGAGCTTTTTATAGGGAGAGAGGGAGAAGAGTGGTTTCCTGCGGACGTTGCTCTGTGAGTCACACGTTACATGACACAGCATTCCTCCCGGGAAGCCCAATTGCTGGAACTGATGAGCACATCGGCGCTCTGGAATCTCCCCTTGTGTTAGCAAACACACCTGAACACTTCACCTGGCGCTTCTGGGAAGTGTGCTGGTAATACTTTGGAGATTTTAAACTCGGCTGCTTCATGTTTTTTAGTTTTTATCAGAACCCCATTGACGTAAATATTTTTAGTTTCAAAAGCGGCTGTCCATTAACAGCCTTGCACATAAGACGACGTAATGGTTGTTAATGCTGTAACACAGATGAAATAATAATTATTATTTTATTACATGTGTAATAATAAAGTTTCACATTACTTCTCTAAGTGTTTTAATGCAAACAAAGGTCAGAATAGCTTTATAATGCTCCTGTAGCACATTTTTTCTGATGTATCAGTGACGAGGACAGGTTACTTGAATGGACAGACCAAAAAAAATGCTTTGAAGGTTTTTTTGGGATACGTGGGGTGGATGTGTAGATTTATGTTGCTCGTGTGAAGCCATATGAAGACATCACACAGTCCCAGTGCTGGGCTGGCCCTGCTGAGGGACCTCGAGGGCTGTGTCCGGTTCTGGGCCCTCCCGGCCAGAGAGCCCTGGAGGGGCTGGAGCGTGTCCAGGGCAGGGAACGGAGCTGGGAAGGGGCTGGAGCCCCAGGAGCGGCTGAGGGAGCTGGGAAAGGGGCTCAGCCTGGAGCAAAGGAGGCTCAGGGGGGACCTTGTGGCTCTGCACAACTCCCTGACAGGAGGGGGCAGCCGGGGGGGGTCGGGCTCTGCTCCCAGGGAACAGGGACAGGACAAGGGGAAACGGCCTCAGGCTGGGCCAGGGGAGGCTCAGGTTGGACAGCAGCAGGAATTTCTGCATGGAAAGGGTGCTCAGGCCTTGGCAGGGGCTGCCCAGGGAGGTTTGGAGTGCCCATCCCTGGAGGTGTCCAAGGAAGGGCTGGAGGTGGCACTCAGTGCTCTGGGCTGGGGACAAGGTGGGAATTGGATACAGGGTGGATTCCACGGGCCGGGATGGCTTTTCCAACCTCAGGGATCCTGGGATTCTGAGCAGCTTTTTCTTACTTGCACTAGACTTTAGTTCCCACCTTCAGTGATGTATTTTATCTGCTAAGACATAATTCTTTTCTGATGGGTGGGGAAAAAGGGAGCTCAACATAATCTGACTGTTTTCATATTTAGGCAGATTTAAGCTGTCAAGGCAAGGAAACCTTTCCCCAGGCCTTTGGAAGGACATTCCAAGTGCACGTGGTGCTTGAATGATCCAGACGCATCAGCACTGGAGCTTGGTACCAGCTCTTTCTCCTCAGTGCCAGCAGGCAACCTCAGATCTAGTTTTGTGTCGCATTGCTCATGTTCTGGTGGGGAAAGAAGCAACATCTCCGTGGCCATCTCTGTTCTTCAGGCGTTTTTTGGGTGATAGTCACTCTCCTGTTGAAGCAGGATGGGGGAAGGTGGAGGTGAAACAGCAACAGGCACTGAACTGAGAGCAGTACTCCCAGATATTCAGTCCTATAGAAAGAAAATGATGTCATCAGCTCAGGCTGTCCTCTCTCGCAGCCCTTAGGCTAAATATGTCCTGGCTGGATCGTGTAGGAGAAAAAAAACCCCTCCTTTGCACGTCCTGTGGAAGAGTTCACTGTGTTTCTTTTTATTTGTTTGGGGCTTTGCAGGGTGTTATGTTGTACCTGTCTGGACACATGCAGTATTTAAATGCACCACGGTTGAAAAGGTGTTCCCAAAGCTCCCTTTTAATTACCTGTAATACTCGTCAAACTGTCTTCTCTTCTCCCTTCTGGCCCCACCTGACTCGTGGGAAAACAGGGCTGGCTTTGTTATGTGCCTTGAGGTCACTGAACTCACACAGGCCTGGATCACGGGGGAAATAATATTGCCGAGATAAGATCTGCTGGAGTAACACAAGAGCATTTCTGTCAGATATGAACGCATTTATTGTCAGGAGGGAGTTACTGAGTTGGTCTCTGGCCTCACCAGGTGACTTCTGCTGCGCTGGGAGGGGTGTGAGGGCCCAAAGTAGACACGAGTGGTGTCAGCATAACGAGGAGTCCTCGGCCTGTGGCACGTCTTCTAAGTAAGCTGTAGATTCCTTATAGGTATTCTCAGTGGGAGGGATTTACAGGGTTGGTACCGATTGAATTATGTCTCAGGAATCTTTAGGTGATGACCAATTACCAGTTTCACTCCAGAATCTCCCCTGGAAAGCGGGGCCAGGTTGGGCAGGTGACATCTGTTGAGTCAACCGGAGCCCAGTTACTAAAAAAAAAGGGAGCTGGAAAAAAAAAGGGAGCTCACTGGTGGCTCATCCACACTTCCCGTCTCTCCTCAGATTTTAAATAAAATGGACTGAGTTGGACTTGACCGTGGGTCATTTTTAGGTGTCTAAACTTTGTGGAGGAGCTGATGGTGGGCACGTTGTTCCACTGGGTACTTGGCTGTCTCCATGTGTTGGGAACAAGCACTGCTGGGCCATGTCCAGGGGCATGGATCTATTAAAAAACCCCAAAGCAGCTACTCCTTTAAAATACTCATTTTCTGTATGACAGGATGAGTGTAGAAGGATTTCTGTGTGCAGCTTCTGAAAATAGTTTTTTCCACCCTGTGCTTCTTCGATGTGGCTCTGCAGATTCCCCGGTATTCCTGGCAACAGGCTCCCTCTCTCGGGATGGAGCTCAGAAAACCTGATGCTGCTATTTGTTAATGCCGCTGCCTATTTTTTAATTTCCACATTATTTCATCTGTGGAGTGGAAACAGGCTGCTTCCTACGCCTCTGACTTCACTCCTGGACAGTGTCTCTGCTGGATCCAGCAGCCAGTGGACTCGGGAGAGTCCGAGCTCTGCTGGAAAACACTGCCAGCGCTGCTCATCCCATCAGTCTTCCCAACATGTGACTCAGCCTGCTTTGTGTTGTGGTTTTGTACTGAATTACAGCAGCTCCCCGCTGTCCCAAGGCAGCGGCCAGCAGACAAGCTCTGCTCCCTCTCACCTGGGATGCTTTCACCAGCCTTTCCCGCTGGATCTGTGTGCCAGGAGGTCCTGTGTGCTTTCCAGTCCTTGCTGTGACTTTTGGGAGAGAGGCTGGATGCCAGCCCTCGGAGGTGGGTGATGCTGCCCGGCCAGGGACTCTGCTGCTGGTGGCAGCAGTGGGATGGAGACAAAAATTTCATGGAAAGCTTGGGGAATTGGTTGTTTTGCTTTGTGTTAGTGTGGTGGAACACGACTTTTCTTTTTGGTGGAGGTTTTTTTTTTTTTCTTTTTAGGGTAGGACTTAACATCTGGTACTCATATATTGGAAAAATGAATCTTTCCTCCCTGCAGTGACTTTTTCAGCTTTCGAAAGTGACACTTAAATGAAAGCGTTACATGCGTACAGTAGGAATCAACAGACTGAACTTGGGTGATAAACCCATTTCCCCGTGTTTTAGGTGCTGTTTGCCGGCAGAGCAGCTCTGCCGGGAACTGTTGCACCACCCGCGCCCGGGTTGGCACTCCCGGCCGCCGCCTCCTCCTCCTCTTCCTCCTCCTCCTCCCGCTGTTCCTCCTGCCGCGGGCGCTCCGTCCCCTCCTCTCCCGGTGCTGACGCACTGGCGCGCCCGGGGAAGGAGCGGCGGGAGCGCGGGCGCTCCATCCCCTCTGGATCTCCGCTCACCTCTCCCGATTTCCCTCCGCAGGCGCTTCCCGCGGGGCTGGAGAGCGGCTGGCGGAGGGGCACTGACGGAGCCCAGCCCGGGGGAAGTTGAAAGGCAACTTTGAAGGCGAAGGAAGTCGGGGCTGGCGAAGGAGACGCGGGGCCGGGAGTGGCCGCGCCGCCGCCGTGTCCCCGTCCTGCCGCCGGGAGCGGCGCGTCTGCCTGCCGCTGGAAGGGGAAAGCCGTGTTACCTGCTGCTGTCTGCCGCCTGATTTCCAGGAGTGAGTAGCTCTCTTCTCCGGATGGTCCCGTTTGGGTGTAAAGGCGTGTTTGGCTGCTGCTGGAGGGCCGGGGAAAACGGAAAAAGCGACAGAGGGACTTGGGTACAGTCATATCTACCGCACAGCTCTGGGGAGTTGGTTGTCTTTTTGCTTGGGTGACTTTTTTTGAGTGGCACTTGAGCTTGTGGTTACTTTCTTGTTTGCTGCTCGGTTTTAATCTTAGCTTTAGTTTAGCTCGGGGTCTTTCTTCCTAGAAGCCAGCCAGGCTGCCAGCACATGGGACAGCAGTGACCTGCTGGTGAGTCCTCCGGGCTTGTCCCCCACATTATGTCAGGGGTGTGTTTCCATCAGGCAGCTTCGTCTCCTGCTGGGGCACGGAATCTCCCTGCGGTTTCTGGGTTCGGAGGTTTGTTTGCAGTACACCTGTGGGAGATAACCAGAGTTACACAGCGTGGCAGCGGCATTGCCCGCACAGACTAAAAGCCAGGGACAATCTGCTGTCCCTTCGCCACCTCGGGCAGCTCTCCCCGTGCCTCACCTCCCCCTTGAGAGCTGCCAGCTATCCCCAGGGCGGCTGCAGTGTTTGTGTGGAACAGCAAGAGCAAGAAGGTGTTTTAGGCTTTCTGTGAGGCTGCGGAGCGGCTGTGCCTGGGCAGTGCCGTGTGCCTGTGCCTGCTCCGCGTGTGTCACGGTGTCACCGCTGCCCCGCAGCGCGAGTGCTGCGGCTGTACAGCAGGGTGGCCCTGGGTGTGGGGCACAGCCCGTGAGTCACAGGCAGAGCGCAGAAATCCTCTCGGAGAGCTGCGGGCGCTGCAGCAGGGGGAACAGAACTTTATCCGTGAGCTGCGCCCTGGATCTGCTGCGGAGTCTTTCCAGGGGCTTGATCCTATTTGTGCGTTTCGGGCACAGCCGCCTTTTCTTCTCATCCTAAACCTCTTTGGAACTCAATGCTTTAATCTGGGAGCTTTCTAATAGATTTAGAGCGATGAGTCAAGGGGGTTTTTTCCTTGACTTGTGGGGAAGAAACTAAACCAAACGGCCTGCAGTAGCTCATCGGTGTATATTTTTTATACATTTATTTGTGTATGTGCACACGCAAGTGTACACACACAGACGAGCTACTCCAGGCGTTGGTTTTTAGGCTGTGTGTGTATAGATGGGCATGTGTGTCTATATAAAAAATGTTTTTTCAAAGCAGGATGGTGTGAGCAAGCTTGGAGGAGCATGAATTTCTTCCTGCTCTGTCAAGTAATACCCTGCCTCCTTCATTTGCCAGTTGATTTGGTTATGCAGACAAAGGCAGGAAAACAGACCGTAACAAAACCACTCTTATCTAAACTAATCTGCTTCCAGCACTGACAGGTAAATCATTAACCCACGGGCCCAGTGCTCGTAAAAGCTGCTAAAGGGGTTTCCTGCCCCTGAAACTGCCGTTTTCCAGAAGGTAGGAAGTGAAATTACTTGCAGATCTTGGTTTCACGTGTGGGTGTTTGCTGCTGCCGTGGTTTCTGTGCCTGTTAACAAAGTGCTGTAGTCCAGTGGATTAATGACGGGAGAGGACCTGCTCCCTGCAGTCATTTTCCTAAGAGAGCAGCGCCAGCTAAGGCAGAGGAGAAGCACAGCATTTACTTACCTGTAAACACTGTCATTCATTAATGAAATGTAAGTTCACATGGGTTTATGGCTGATGGCGTGTTTTGCTCAGCAGCTTCGTTTCCTGGCATCCTGTGATTCGAATCCATTTGAGCTGGGAAGATTTGCTGTGGATCTTGCTGTGCTTAATTCCACACCAGACTTCTGTTTCGGTTGACTTTTGTTTCTGTAGGCATGTAAGAGATGGGTTTCTCTGGGGCATTTAATACGTAGAGTCTGTACAGTCCTGTCTGCATTTGCCTTATGTTTTGATCGATTGTGTTGGCAACAAGTCTGTTTTGTGTGAGCAACTTAAAGCATGGAAAATCTGTCTCACATGGACAACAGCAGAAGTAGCTTCATTTGTGATGTTTGCAGCCGTTGCCTAACAAAAGAAAATGGGCTCAAGAAGGGCTTAAGCTATTCTGGTTGCCCATGTCCAAGAGCATGACTCAAAACTTCCAGCTTAAACTCCTCTAAGCTCCCTGAGTCGGTGTTGGAGTTGTGCCTTTTCCCCCTAAGCTGGGTCCGGTTTAGGTGCCAGACTCTCAGCCTGGCTGTCTTCTGCCAAAGGTCTGCCTGGTCCTACAAGGGGATTTTCAGGCATCTCCAGGGAGAAGATGAGTCCAAACAATTCCTTGGAGGGCACAGCTCAGAAACGTGGAGCTGGCTTTCAGTGAGAGCCCGTGCCCAAAGTGCTGTGTGCCGTTCGGCACGGCTCAGCGCCCTGCACAGCCTGTGCTCTGCCTGCCTGGCTTTCCAGCCGCCTCTGAAAGCTCCAAACTGCTCCTGCTGCTCAGGAAAGTGCCCTTTTTGCTTGGTTAACTTTACAGCCTGGCTGCACATTAGCTTTTTAAAGCTGAGCTTTTTAAAGCTGCTCTCCATGTGAGGAGAGAATTCGGGGGTTGCTGTGCGTCCGGGTTACACCTGAGACCAAGTGCCTGAGGGAGGAGATGTCGAAACCTGGAGCAGAAGGTGACTCCAGCCCTTTCCCCAGGAGCTGTGGAAGGACGTCTCTGTGCTGGGGACACCCCAGCAAGCGCTCCCAAGTGCTGTATCAGGTGGTGACACTGGATTGCAAAGAGCAGCACGGTCCCTCCTCCCTGTCCCGGGCAGCCCAGTACAGGAGCAGGTCCATGCTCTGGATCCTTGCTTAAGCCTCTCTCCTTGGAGTTTTTAGGGACAAGAGGTGCTGACTGGGATCTCAGCCTGTTCAGGTGAGCCACGGTCCCTTGGGCAACCGGGTTGCCACACTCTGTGTGCAGTCAGAGCTGTTGTGACCACAAGGGACAGGGAGGAGAAACACACCTTGGGAGTGTCTCTGCTGCCCCTTGAGCACTCGCCTCTGGCCTGAGGATGGGTTTTTGCCTGGAAAATTGCCCTGATGGAGCACTCTGTTGTCTCCAGCTGCTTTCTGCAGCTGTCTGCATGGCAAAGGAGGTGGGGGAAATGACTCTGGTTAAAAATAGAAAGGCGGATTAGGAAATGTGAGGTATGGTTTCAGCATCCAGCCGGACCGCTCTCACAACTCGCTGCTGCCACCGAAAGGGGAAGGACTTACTCGTGCTTGTGTGCCTGCAGAAAACCAGGGAAAGAGCGGGTTTCCCATCATGGAATCGCCCAGGCACAGGAGAGGAGGAGGGGGATGCCTCTGAGAAAGGCTCTGAGAAAGGCCCAGGTGACACGAGTCCAGGTGTGCAGGCACTGGAATTCAGGAGTGCTCCCACTGGAAAGGTTGGGTTTAAGCTTCCAGCTGCAGCCGAGTTCATCTGGGTTAGTCTGCCCATGTTAAGGACAAAGATTTAAGGAGATATTCTCTGCTGTTTGGATTGTTCTTATTCTGCTGTTTTATGGGGAGAGCTCTACTTGGAAAAAAAAAAAAGCAGCAACAAACCCAAGAAGTGCTGGGGGCGTGATTTCCCTGAATGTGAATGTGTAACATGACACTCTCAGAAGAGACTTTATTTTGCAATAAGTGTGTGAAGTGTCAGGAGAAAGAGTCAACAGACAAGCCAAGGGTAAATAACTTGTGCTTTGGAAACCACGGCCTTTTTTAAGTGTTGCTTTTAGGAAGTGGGCACTGTAATGTTTTGTCACCAAGCTTCAGTGTTTATCGCTGTTCCTTGTGGTTGTCACTGATCCTTTTGATATCTTTTCTGTTGCCTTTCCTAAAACAACTGGATTTCTAAAATCCAGTTAGGAAAACCATTATTTTCTTTGCTGAAAAGTTTGTTTCCTGCTGCTTTTTTTTGTCTTTGGTTTTGGGGGTTTGAGTTTATTTTTATTTGCTTTCTTTAATGTTTTTTAACTCTTTATCAGCCTTGAGAACAGTTTGAGTTCTCCTGCTGCTCCTTGGTACAGCTCCTGTTGCTGTAGCCCTCCCAGCCACACACTGATAAACAGTGACCCATCCTGTTCAGTGTTCAGAGAGAAATATCCAGGGCCATTTTAGTTATCCTGGAAACCCATCCTAGATGGATCCTAAAACCCAGGTTGCATCCTGTACCAAGCACTCCCTGCACAGGATATGGTGAAGAGACTACAGCAGTTATTTGTCATAGCTAAAGAATGTTTATCTAATATTTAGTTCAGAAAACCTGTCACAGAACACCTTTCCTGGGCAAATAATTGGAAGACAAACAGCATTTATTCTTTTCCAGGAGCTGTGGATACAAAGTGGAATTCAGTATCAAGTCGGAGTTTACCTTTACCTGGAATTACTCTACCTTTTAAAAGTGAATTTAAGAATTGAAGTTACACTTCAACTTCTGAAAAAGAATCCTGAAGACAGGAGGGTATTTTTACTCAGTTATGTTTCAAAACACTTCAGCATGATTTCTCACAAAGTAGTGGGCTGCTTTTCATAAGCAGGAGTAAAAATTCCTTGGTCCCAGTGACAGATAAAACACTGTTTTCCTGTAAATTTGAAAGATCACTTCAGCAGTCAAGCAGATTTTTCATCACTAAGAATATGGATGCTGTAATACTTGATTTATTTTTTAAAACAATGAAGCTGAACACATTTAACTCCAGTTTATTTGTACTGGAGAAGCTGATGTTTGGCATTGTTGGGTATTAAGCATCAAGGATGAGAAGGATTTATGTGGAAGACCACAAGCTAGTGAGTTTTGCTGCAACTTGGATTTCAGTTTCTTCATCTTCCCAGCTCTCTGGGATTTTTCCATATTATTTCTAACTCCTTCGGTGTTTTGAAATTTTCTCTTTTAATCTCAGCCACCTGCTTTGCTCTGGGGACGTTGGTTTGTCTGTTCGAAACCGGTCACACCCCACCTAAATCCTGGCATTGTTCAGCTCTCTCGGTGTGCTTGGATGTTGTCCTTAGGATAAAGCAACAAAGAACAACCCCACCACCAGCACAGGCTGGGGGGTCCCTGCTGGAGCAGCTCTGCGGGGAAGGACCTGGGGGACACCGAGCTGTCCCTGAGCCAGCAGAGTGTCCTGGGGGCCCTGGGGGACACCGAGCTGTCCCTGAGCCAGCAGAGTGTCCTGGGGGCCCTGGGGGACACCGAGCTGTCCCTGAGCCAGCAGAGTGTCCTGGGGCCAAGGAGGCCAGTGGGATCCCGGGGGCAGCAGGAAGAGCAACACAATGAACATCTTTTCCCATTTAAAGAACANGGGGCAGCAGGAAGAGCATTCCCAGCAGGGCAGGGAGGGATCCTGCCCCTCTGGGCAGCCCTGGAGGCACCTCTGGAGTGCCGTGCCCAGCTCGGGGCTCCTCAGCACAGCAGGGCCAGGGAGCTCCTGGAGCGGGGCCGGCGGAGGCTGCGGAGCTGAGCGAGGGCCTGGAGCATCTCGGTGCCCAGGAAAGGCTGAGGGAGCTGGGGCTGCTCAGGCTCGAGAGGAGCCCCAGCTGAGAGGGGCCCTCAGGCCTGGCTGTCCCTGGCTGCAGGGAGGGCTCCGAGCAGGGCCCGGGCTCTGCTCCGGGGGCCCAGCAATGGCCCCAGAGCCACGGGCAGGGCCTGAGCCCGGCAATTCCCCTGCACAGGAGGCACAACTTCTGCCCTGGGCAGGGCCCAGCCCTGAACAGATTGTGCACAGAGCCTGGGGGGTCTCCTCCCTGGGGCTGTTCCAGAGCTGGGTGCACACAGTGCTGTGCCCTGGGCTCTGGGATGGCCCTGCTGGAGCAGGGAGGTGCCACCGGGTGCCCACTGGGCTCCCTGCAGCCTGAGCCATCCTGGGATCCTGTGATCTGACCTGGGCAAACTTTGAGAAACTTTAGTTTGTGTTAATGCAGTTGCAGAGAGAGATGTTTCAGGTGGTGAGGGGATCTCTAGTCCTGGTGAAGTTATGGGAAGTGATATTGCAAAAGCCGAATGAGAAATAAAAGCAACTTTCTGCTGTGTTTGCCTTCATGGATCTCCTTGCAGCTTCAGGAAACAGAAGTGCTGCAGCTGTTTGCTGGGAACAGGATTTTAGAGTGAAGAAGCCCTTCTGGGGAGGTGAGAGTGAGCCCTCATAGCCCAGAACAGTTTGCCTCTGGTTTAATTTCTGAGCTGCTAAATTTACATCACAACCCTCTCCCAAACCATACGTATTTTAAATGATAACAGTAAAAATCTGTAGCAAAGGGACTATTTGCAAACATTTTTCCCTGTGTGTGGTGGCCTGGCTTTTACCAGATGTGAAGGGAAAGGTGGGAAAAGAATTGATCTGGTAATTCAGGGTTGCTTAAGCTAAGAGCACTGGGTTACTGATTTGGATTTATCTGGGAGAAAAGTGACCCAGGCTGAGACTTTTGTTAATGTTTAATGTTGTGTAACATTCTGCCCAGGCATAATTGAGCCATCAGCACAGGAGTGATCCTGTTGGAGGGGTTTATTCGGAGTGATTACAGAGCCTGCTGTGGCTTTCATTTCACTGCAGCCCGAGCTCATTGATGAACAGAGTCATCATTTATTTACAGTTCTTGGGATCCTTCCACACTGATTCTCCTTCTTTTGGGCAGGGAGGAGGATTGGGAGACACCACAAAGTTATCTGAAATACTCTGCCCTCTCTTTCTGGTGGTGGTTTGACACTTCCCTGGTATTGGAGCCTCTCCACTTTCTCCTAATCCTGGTGATTTTTCATCTGGGTTGTGCTGCTGGGCTGGGAAGGGTCTGACACGTGGTGCTGGAAGGGGCCTCAAAGGATGGAGCAAAGGAAAGAGGGAAGAGCAGACTCTACCAAGATGGAAAGGAGAATCAGGAAGAAAAAAGCCAAAGAGCACAAACATTCCTGCTGGTTCTTGTCTAGGTCTTGGTTTCAGATGAATGCTCCTGATTTTTCTTCCTAATTTCTTTATTTCTTCCTGATTTTGTGAGATTCCTGCAAAATACAGTTTGTCTCCATGCTCTGCTGATGAATCATGGGGCTGCATCAATAAATGCAGTTTTATGCAGAGCTTTGAAGCAGGGAGGGAGTCCTGTCTAAAAAGCACCCTTGAAAATTGGTGAGCAGAGGCTGCAAAGAGAAGCTGTTGGCTGCTCCATCCCTGGCAGTGTCCAAGGCCAGGTTGGAGCAGCCTGGGACAGTGGGAGGTGTCCCTGCCCGTGGCAGAGGGTGGGACTGGATGGGCTTTAAGGTCCCTCCCAACCCAAACCATTCTGGGAGTCTGTGAAGTGATTTTATACTCAGAAATAACTTTGGGCATGAAGACAACTTTCAGTTCTGCTGAACCTCTGACTAATCCGAGGAGGAGGCAGCCACAAGTTGTGTTAGGGCAGACGTGTCTATTTCTGGGTCCTCAGTGGGGACCTGTTGAGCTCTGTAGTCCTGTAAGGTAGGAAAGAGCAGTGTGAAGTCCCTCGAAGACCTGAGCAGTGCTGGCCTGGAGCTTTGCATGTCCTGACCTAGAGAATTCACTTACGCAGCTGAGCACAGGCTTCATCCTGAGCTCATCCATCTGGCTGCACCGTCACCTCACGTCTACTTTGTAAATGCAGAGCAGTAAAACGGTAGTCCAAAAATACTCTGGTCCCAATTTTCAAGGTGGAAGGTGGTTTTCAACTAGATACAAAGTTGTCACGGCAGAACTTGGAGGTTGTTGTCTGCCACCAGCTGTCTGACAGCTGCTGTGGCTTTTGAATCAGATTGTACAGACGCAGAGAAGGCAAGATGTGCATTGTAAACAGCGGTGTTATTTGTCAGTCAACTGCCTGAAATAAAAAATCTCAAGACAAAGGAGATGGCAGTGACTGGGGGCAAGTTTTCCATCAGTAGCTATTACTCTTCCCTAGAGAAATTTGCCGAAGCAATACTTGTAGCTGCTAATGCTTGAACTTGTGAAGATACTGTGTTTGTGTGGCAAAGCCCTGGAAAACAGATGCAGCAGTGAGTTCCAGCGGTGCACTTCAGAACTGCTGTCGTGGCCCCAGGCAGGGAAATCAGACAGAAAGGAGCATTTTGGTCATTCCAGCTGAATTTCCAGTGAGTGTTCCCATGCACTACCCAGAGCAGCTGTGGCTGCCCCTGGATCCCTGGCAGTGTCCAAGGCCAGGTTGGACGGGCCTTGGAGCAGCCTGGGACAGTGGAAGGTATCCCTGCCCGTGGCAGGGGTGGCACTGGAGGTAAGATCCCTTCCAGACCATTCTGGGATTCTGTGCATGCCGTCCCATTCCAAGTGCTGTGTTGGGTGGAGACCCACACCAAACCGTCTGGTGTTTGTCTCGAGGCTTGGTTCTGCCTTTCACCCATCTGGCCTGACTAAATAATACATGAACGAAAGTGGCTTCTGCTATTTTTAGGCAGTGTAGACCACAAAGGCAAATATAAATGCTACACTTCTTAATATCAGACTCCCCTGCCTGCTGACTGACCCCAAATTCTGTGCCCTCTGTTAGGGGACACAAGTCCCCTTGTCCTCAATGATTTATGCAGCAGCTACAATAGCAGGGCCTGTTGCTTTCGGACATGTGTGCATTCATATTTTATGTCTCTGCCTGCCCTTCATGTTTTATTTAATGGAGAGTGTAAGGAAATTGGTTACTTGGCAAAAACTGGCTTTTAGTGGGCCAAGGAGCTCCAGGTTTCCTGATTTTTGGGCTGGCTCTGTGTCTGCTCTGCTCCCCAGGGGCTGTTCTGCTGCTTCTCAAGAGCTTTCTGAATATTGATCCTTCCTCCTTGCTCCTCCAGAAAGGGAGGAGAGCCTGCAGCCCTGCTGCTGGCAACCTGTCTCCTGCAGATGCTGTTTGGGGAGGGCAAGAAATCCCCAAACCAGATAGGAACGTGGTCTCCTTGTGCTGTCCAGGAGATGCTGGCTTTTCTGGGCTGAGCTCAACTGTGTCCCCATCAAATCTGAATTTACGTGGGGCCATATGTGGCATATCTTACATTTCAGACTGATCCAGATCTGCACAATTTTGTCTCAGGATCAGATAAATTCCAGTCCCCACATTGTTCCACTGCTGATGTGAAATCAAACCTAGAATTAGACCCTCATTGTCAGTGCTGTTGTGGTGCCACACAGGGTGAGCTGCATATTTCATCAGGATATCTGCCACAGTACTTTCATCCCCTCACCCACATGAAATATTTGTGAATTTAGGTTATTTTCAGACCCAGTGAAAAGCTTTTGCAATGCCTGAGGACAGATAATAATATATTTACTTTTAAAAGAGGATCTCATGCATATTTATATCCTGTGCTATCTCTGGTAGCCCCACCCTTATCTCTAAAAACCGTACAAACAAAAAAGACCTAAACAAACCCCAAACTCGAACTTCTGTGACTGTTTAATATCTTTTGGTGTGAATACTTATAGTACCTGATCTTGTTTCCAGAATACCACTTTGATTTTTCCCACCAGCAGTCATTTCAACAGCTCTGTGTTGCTTGCAGGAGGAGCTCTGGCATTCCTGGAGGACTCACAATGAATTTTCATGATCTTTCTCCACAGAAGATTTTATTATTTTTTTTAATAGGCTCTTACTAAAATGCCATATTTTATCAGGTTTAGGAGATCTTGGAGATTTATCTAAAAGTTTTGTGTCAGAGCACGGCTCAAGGACAGCCCTGCCGAGCAAGCCTGACCGTGGGTTGGGTGGGTAAAGCAGCAGCTGTGGCAAGCTGGCCCTTATTTGTTTAGTACTCCTAAAATATTCTGGTTGCTGATGTGTTCAGGAGGCCCATATGCATTTCCCAGGCCCAGAGGGAATGCTGGGGAGCCATGGAGCCTGTCACGAGGTGCCTGCTTGGGCTTTTCCCAGTGTCCTGCTCTCAAGGGCTCCTTGTCAGATCACACAATCCCAGCATGGTTCCGGTTGGAAGGGACCTTAAAGATCCTCTCATTCCAAGCCCTACCATGGGCAGGGACACCTTCCACTATCCCAGGGTGCTGCAGCCTGTGCCAGGGCCTCCCCACCCTCACAGGGAGCAATTCCTTCTCACTCTCCAGTCCAAACCCCCAGATGAATTCCTGCAGTACCAGAACATCCTACCTCACCCCTCCTGCTCGGAGGAGCACCTGCACATCAGAAGCAGCAGCAGAATTGTCATTGCCCTTTTTTGTTTGCTTACTCAGGCACTGCAGGGATATTGGATCCTGCTGGACATCCCTAGGGAATGCGTCTCCTGAGTATTTACCTACGGGAAGTGCTTATTCCCAGCAAGCTCTTGCGTGGCTCTGCTGCAGGGAGATGGAAAGGAGCATCACGCTCCCCTGCATAGCTGCTGCTTCATTGTCTGCTTGGCCATTCCCCTTTTATCTTCAACCTCAGCAGCTTTTTCCAGTACTCTTGCCATCTGCCATCCTTCCCCAGCAGTCACAGAGCCATGGCTCTGTGGCCGTGGATCTCCTGATCTATCTGGGAGAGGAGGTAGGTCAGAGTGGGGCTATTTTCAGCCAGCACCTCGTCGGCGTCCCTGCCTTGCTCTCCTTAATACCTTGCTAATCTGAGCTTCACCCATCTGCTTGCAGAGAGCTACAGCAGGCACGTGACTGCAGATTGAAATCCTTCCTCCTCTCCCTCCCTCTCCTCTGCTGACACTTAACAACAACAAATAATTAAAGATCCTTCAGCCAGATGCCTCTGGAGCTGGCCGGTCATGCGATACTTTGCTGTGGAAGGGACGGAGGTTGATTTGTTTGGGTTCCTCTTTCTGGAGAGCAGAGCCACTGGGTTCCTGCAGCTCTGGCTGCTGGAGGAGGCAGGGCTGGTCCTCGTTGCACGTTAACTGTTGGTGTAACAGCGGCTGTGAGACCCAGGCTTGGTTTCGCAGCGATCCTTCCGAAGCGACCGGCGTCCCTTCATCGATCAGATGGTTAATTCCCGTGACCACTGCCCAGGACGGAATGCTGACTTTTATTAATTGTTTTTCCAAGGGTGGACGTGGCTTTTGAGTGCCTGAACCAACAGAGATTATCTCAGCAATTGGCTCTGTTTGCTGGGAGCAGCGTGTGGCGGGTGCTCCGCGGGGAGCTGCGCTTGTGACGCGCTCATAAAGCAGCTGCTCGCTTGTGCTGGGATGGATCGAGGGAGTGGGATCAGCTCTTAACCCCTCCTGCCTAATGAGCAGCCTCATGAGAGGAAACACATCTGCAGGAGGGCATCTTGCAGTTTGGAGTGCAAGTTTTGGGTTGCCTTCTTTTAGTTAAAAGGAAATGTTTAGACTGGTAAGGAAAGTTTGCTTGAGGCTGTGCCTCGTGCTGGCATCTGGACACCCATCGGTCTCTTCTGTGGCAGGAGAAGAGGGATCACATGCCCACCCATATCAGGAGGCATCTGATTGAAGTATTTTTAGTTATTTCTGGCTGTGAAGGGTGGACAAAGTGCTGGCTTGAGCTTTGCACTCTGTTTTGGGTTGCTTTGCAATAGTTTTATGGGCTGTGGGTGAGTGGTGGACAACAGCATTCCCCAGGTGGGGGAGTTTGGAAGGTGAAATACTGTTCTCATTTCAAACTGACAGAGAGTAGGGTTAGACTGGGTATTAGGGAAAAATTCTTCCCTGGGAGGGTGGGCAGGCCCTGGCACAGGGTGCCCAGAGCAGCTGTGGCTGCCCCTGGATCCCTGGCAGTGCCCAAGGCCAGGCTGGACACTGGGGCTTGGAGCAGCCTGGGACAGTGGAAGGTGTCCCTGCCCATGGCAGGGTGGCACTGGCTGAACTGTAAGATCCCTTCCAACCCACACCATTCTGGGATGCTATTTTTAAACATAGCTTAATTTCCATGGCATGAACACGGGCTGGTCGCGCTTACCCGGCACCTCCGGCTGAGATTCCCTTGTTTGGCTGGAACTGCAGGTTACTTCTGGAACTGATTTAATTGATGTGTTCAAATCCTACCAGTTCAGCCTGTGGATCTGTTACCCAGCCCTCCAGTGGTTCCTGTTCAGTGTGCCAGACAGTGGAGTGACTGCCTGCAGAGGACAGGATGGCTGAGAGCCACTGTTCCAGAGATATTCCCTGGGACTGTCCGGAACCAGGCGGCTGATGGACACCTCCATAAAGATGTTAGGACAGCGTGACACAGGCACATCTCCTGTGCCTCAAGTGTGCCACTAGAAAAGGAATTTAGAGGTAATTGGATGTGTCTGCAGGAGGAACTTAGTTCTGAGGCTTTCAGGTGGTTATTGAAATATTCATCATTTCCAGAACAGTTAGATGGCGAGATCTGAGCTTTTATCCTTCCTTATTTCTCCTTCTTTATGAACCTAATTGATCATAACTTTTGAGCTGAGGGGAAAATATAAAACATATTTTGCAGCCTTTGAACACACTTTAATGACTTGAAGTGACTCTCCTTGTGGTCTGGGAAGTTTGACGTGTACCTGGTGGTACACACTGTCACCATCGCTGTCAGTGTGGAAGGAAGCGTGTTTTCAGTGTTGTTTTGTGATCTTAAATCACCTATCAGTTCAAATGGTAAGGAATGCTTCATGTTTCAGGGAGGATGTTTGTGTGTTCCTGTTCTTTGGGTTCAGTGCCCACTTGTTGTCAGCAGCAAGATTTAAGCAGGATTTGCTGGTGTCCCAGATCATCGATGGGAGCGGTGTCACATCCGACATGGATTGGGAGCAGCTGAGTAGGAACAGTCGATGGAATGAGTAGGAATAGTCTGACACACAGATAAAGCTACTTTGCAGCGCTGGGGGAGGAATGGCTTGGGTTTCTGGAGACCAAATTCTGAAGTCTGGAGTTTGTTGAAGCATCAAAGTGTTGCATTCAGTGCCCAAAACACCGAGCAGCAGTGATGAAATCACCTATAAATGCAAAAGCAGGACCCTTGGAGCGGGGGCCAGAGCTGCTCTGAGCTGCTTGGCACCCTCCTTGTGGCTGCTGAAGGAGGAGGTGCTGGATGGCTGGACTGGGAAGGGGAGGATTTGTGTCCCCAGCCACACTGGTTTGCTGGAGAGTGTTTTTGCCTTCAAGGCCAAGGCCAGCGGTGGCAGATCTCCACTGCAAACAGAGGGATTTGGCTTCCTGTGATGGAGAGTAAAGAAAGTGATTGGAATTTGGCAAATAGACCGAGAGGGTTTTTCCTGCTTGTAGCATAACCACAAAAAGGAAGGTGCCAGGGCAGTTCATCTGCATTGTCAGGAGATCTGGCTCTAGCCAGACACGTTCCCACCATGCAGGCTGTACACCCATAACTTGTTGGCAGTCAGGATAGCTTGGCTTTTTTTGATTTTCCTTCCCTTTCCTGTGTTTCTGATTTTTCTAGCCCAGCTATGCAGTAAGAGCCTTCCCCTCCTTCCTGCGGATACATGTCTTGAAGAGACTTATTTGATTTGTGGTGCAACTCTGAGCAGGTATTGCTGGAAAGAGGAGGACGCTGTGTTCAAAAAGTCAGGCTATTTACACCCGAAGTAATCTTGAATATCTGGGGTGTTTTGTTTTTCAGTCCAAGGAACACTCTGTGTTACACGAAACTAAATTAATAAAGGCAAACCCAGGGATTGTTTTGTTTTCCAGGAGGAATGGCATTGAAAATGAATAATGTTGGTGGTGTGTCTTTTGGGTGGGTTTATGAAAAGTAACAGCTGAAATGCAGAGAACAGCATCGTGCATGAAGATCTATAGATATTTACATTTCAGCTCTGGAGGCTTGGAGTCTTTTTGATGTGGCTCCGATGTATTGGGACTTCAGAAGTAGGATATTTGAAATAAAATATTTATATTGCTAATGAAATATGGAAATATTATTCTGGGCTGGGAATCCTAGCGTGTAAACTTAGTTTTCTTTTGCTTTAGTTACAACCCTGGCAAAGGCAGTTGGGAGGAAGCAACTGTTGTGGTCTGGCTACTGTCTCATACATGGCCAGTAACAAACCCTAATATTAAAAAAATATGTCAGATAGCTGATTTAAGTCTTCAGTGAGGATCTGTTTTCTCTGTGACTTCTGCCAGGTTTCCTTTTCCTAATCTGCATGGCTGGTTTGGCAGATTGTGCTGGAGTCTGCATTTCAGAGCTGCGTTTCCATCAGTCACAAGACTGCTCTCAGTTTCCTTGGGCACAACTTCCCTTTCTGTTCCCATGATCTTTTAAATTTTAAATTCGTGCTGCCACTTAGATTCCCAGAGGTTTCCCACAAATCTGACTTTTTAATAATAAATGGCTTTTAGGTAGTCACTGGAGGTAAAAAAATCTCCCCAAAACCCCAAAACACCTGCACTAACTGAGTTAAAATATGGAGCATGTCACAAATGTTTAGTCTCCCCTTATTTTCCTGCTTCCATCCTTCTGCTCTGCCTTGTAGGGAAAAACCCACACTTTTTCTGCCTTTTCAGTGTTTCATCTGTTTTTCTTTGAAGGTCCTTTGTTGCTTGTGGATCAGTCTGGGGAGGTTTGGGTAGTCTCAGGGGGATGGCGAGCATCGCTCCGCGCTCTTCAGTACCGGAGTTGTCTGCGGGGTTGCACGGGGACACGGGGCTCTGTTTCCAGCCCTGCCCTATCTCTGGCTGACCCAGATCCCGAGGCAGCACGGGGATGTGTGTTCAGCTGTGCTGGGGACAGCAGCCAGAGCCTGCTGCTGCCTGAGCACAGAGCCCACACACACTCGGGGCTGCTCCTGTCCGGATCCCACATGGGCAAGGTCTGAGTGTGGCACGGTGCCCGACGGGGATGGGTTGGTTTGGGGGTGCTGGGTGGGTTGGTTCTGCTCTAGGAAGCTGCTGAAGCATTGAAGATCCTGGTGCCTAAGCAGATTGTTCATAAAATCACAGAATGGTTTGGGTTGGAAGGCTCTTAAAGCTCATCTTGTTCCACCTCCTGCCATGGGCAGGGACCTTCCACAGGTGCTCTAAGTCCAGCCTGGCCTTGGACACTGCCAGGGATCCAGGGGCAGCCACAGCTTCTCTGGGCACCCTGTGCCAGGGCCCCCCCACCCTCCCAAGGGAGAATTTTTCCTGATATCCAATCTAAACTCATGTTTAAAGATTTGTGATGTTCTGTTAATATTTTCATGCCCCCCTTTGCATTTGGGGTGGGGAGCTGAACCATGGATTTTCTGTTGCAGCTGTTCAGTAATAAGCCAATATTGGTCCCACTTTTGTTGCAGGTGTTGAATTACTTCAGGACTGAGACGTTAGGATTGTGGAATGGAGTACAAAATGGGATGGGTGCTTGGGTTACCCCTGGGATGGGCAGAAAGGCTCTGGGCCTGGTGCCTGCCTCTGCCTCCCTGACTTGGGGTGACTTCCCAGCCTGAAATAATCGCAACTTAAACCTGCTCTGCCCTCCTCCCTGCTCCATCCTTTCCATCCCCAGATCACTGGAAGCAGGATTTGCGTCCTGGGAAAACCAAAGCCCTGCGTAGCAGCTGCTCCCGGGGTGAGACCGCTGGGCAGGTGAGGCCTCCTTGTGAGGGTTCACCGTTTCCATAACTACTGCCAAGCGCCAGGAAGATGGGACAGGAGGAAGACTGAGATGTAGGGCTTTAAACCACGGAATTGTGGAGTGGTTTGGGTTGGAAGGGGCCTTAAAGACCATCCAGTTTCGGCTTCTGCCATGGGCAGGGACACCTTCCTCTAGACCGGGGTGCTCCAAGCTCTGGTGGAGTTTCATGGAGGGAGATACTCACTGGTGGTGTTCCCATTGGAGGTGGGATTTGTTTGGTTATCCAAATGTGCTGCAAGTACTTGGGGTTTTAAATCGTCCCTGCTCTACTCTGGGCTTGTGTTCTGAGCTGTTACACCGAGATCTAAGACCGTGAGTGGATTTTTATTTCTGGGTGGGTTTTTTTTTTAAATTCAATTAGGATAGAAAATATATGGTGAGGGTTTTTTTTTTCTTCTTGGCATCAAGTAATTTAGAAAAAACCAGGCTGCTCAGGGATTTATGTAGTATTCAGGCAGGGCTTTTCCTCTCTCTGAAGCTGTGTCAGTAGCTGTTCAGGGGATGTGGGCATTGCTTTGCATTTTCATCCCCTCTCTGTTTTCATAGTAGCAACTCCGCTTGCTCTGACTTTCTGTCCACAGGCCAATGTTTTCCATCTGGGGCTGACCTTGGAAACCTATCTTGGAGCTCTGTGCAGCTTGTGAGCCCACCTGTGCCTCATAGTTACACTTACAGCTATTTTATATTTGCATATATTTGTATTTCCAGCACAAACCCAGCTTTACTGGCCTGTTCTACGCTGCCGGCAGCTTCTTGCTTGTTAGTGGTGCAGAAGGGGAGATGCTGGTTTGGAGGCTGTCCTGAAGGGAGGGAAACACTGCTTGAGAGCTTGTTAGGGCTATCCAGCACATAATTTGTGGCAGGCAGTGGCCCTTTCCTTGCAAATTGGTGTGCAGAGGTGCTTGTCAAGTACAGGATGTCCAGTTATTGAGGTGTCAGGGCGTTATTGCTAGCCATGATAAAATGCCTGGAGAGGAGGTGACTGTGGCAGTGACTCAGGCTGTGAACAGTTTGTTTTGTGCTCTAAAAACACAGGACAAGGGCTCCCAGCTTTTATCCGGAGCACTTGGTCTCTGTGTAAGTCCTGCTCACCAGTGGGGCTGGGGAATTCACTGGTGGGCTGGGTTATAAAGCATTAAATGTTCAATCCTTACAGCAGCTGGGTTTCTCCTGCTTATTTGTGTGCACGCATTATCAGTGTGAACCTCGGAGTTTGTTTTCCAAGCGGCAAAACACCATTACTGTATCTCCCAGCTGTGCTTGCAAACCCCGCTCGTTTAAACTCTTGCTTTTCACCGAGGGTCATCTCAGCTTTTCTGGGCTGTTTGGGAAGGATGCTGAGGGTTGCAAGTGGAACACACCCACTGCCTGTGAAAGGATTTCCTGGCTCCTGGTGAGGAGTTGCTGAAATGGCTGATTATTTGACTGATTTCTATAGTGACTGTTGCCTTGGCAGCAAAGCTGAGAGAGTAAAAGCACAAACATGAGGAGGGCACGATTTGATTTGGGAAGGCTTCGTTTGCTTTGCTTTGGTTGGGTTTCAAAGTGCTTTAGGAGGAGTTTGGTGATGCACAAACTGGTTGGGAGGTGGTTGTTTGCTGGGTTAGGTGGATGTGGTTTTGTCTCATCAGTGTTGATTGTGAGACTTGGCAGTTTCTGCTTGCAGGGAGCCCCCAGACCTGGGCCTTGTCCTCAGCACGAGAAGGACGTGGAGCTGTTACAGCAGGTCCAGAGGAGGCCATGGAGCTGCTCCTGGGGCTGGAGCCCCTCTGCTCTGGAGCCAGGCTGGGAGAGCTGGGGGTGCTCACCTGGAGAGGAGAAGGATCTGGGGGGGACCTTAGAGCCTCTTCCAGGGCCTAAAGGGGCTCCAGGAGAGCTGGAGAGGGACTGGGGACAAGGGATGGAGGGACAGGACACAGGGAATGGCTTCCCAGTGCCAGAGGGCAGGGATGGATGGGATATTGGGAAGGAATTGTTCCCTGGGAGGGTGGGCAGGCCCTGGCACAGGGTGCCCAGAGCAGCTGGGGCTGCCCCTGGATCCCTGGCAGTGCCCAAGGCCAGGCTGGACACTGGGGCTTGGAGCAGCCTGGGACAGTGGAAGGTGTCCCTGCCCATGGCCAGATCATTCCATGATTCTGTGATTCTAAGTGTGGAGGAGTAAGCAGCTGATGATTTCATGGCTGATTATCTTATCCTTTAACCAAAACCGTGGATGCTCCTTGTGCCCCTTGTGCCCAGCTACATCTCAGGAGAAGAGGACAGGCCTTGACAGGCAGGGTTGTAACAGCGCACCCCCAAATACTTGTTTAACCCTCTGGGGTGACCATGGCCAAGGTGCAGATGGAAGTGGTGGTGGGAATGACTCCCCGTGTTTTGAGTTAGCACTTCAGTGTTTGCTGGGAGCAGGGGAAGAAAGGTGCTGTAAACACGAGGAGGTGCGACCTGGAGCCCTTGATGAGGTTGTTTCATCCTGCTCGCTCTCGTGTGGGTATTTTGAGGTACTGGTTTTCCACAGCGTCATTATCATGGTGCAGCTGGTATTGTCATGATAATCACTTTGTTATTTATAATTCCTCGTCGGGTTCAGGCTCCTTAATGAGGCAGCTCTGCTGCAGATGGAGGGAATTTTTAGTCACCCAGCCGAAAGAGCCTGTGTCAGAGCTGGGGAGCTGTGTGTGTGCCCCATCCTCGTGGGACCATGCTGAGCCTGGGCATGTGGCCTGGCTGCAGCTCACGCTGGTCCCCACCTTCTGTCCTCAGCTTGTGTGGAGAGGAGAAGACCTTTTGTGGAAGGGAGGGGATCAATGAGGGCTGTTAGTCCCCTAGAGTTTCTGCAGAGCTCACCCTATCAAGCTTTCGTGGATCCACCATAGGGAATGAGGCATTTTTAATGTGACAAGCTGGAAGGTGTGAGTAAAGGAGCTTTTTTGCCTATTCCTCCCCCATTAGACAGGCTGTGAAAAACAGGCTTGAATGATAAGTGGCATTAAAAATTTTAGTTGGTTTTCCTCATTTTAACTCTCAATGGAAACAACTCATCTCCATGGCCCGTGTCCTTGGCAGAGGATTTACTTTTCCTCTGAGCCTTGCTCCTGTGAGTATCAGTTACTCTGCTTTTACAAAAGGTGCTTGGTAGTGGTTTACTCCGGTGGTGTGAGAGCAGCGGGCTGAGATTGCACATTTTGGAACTGATTGTAGCTTTCAGCAGTGTTGCCCAAACCTGCAGTTCTGCTGCAAGACACACATCTGTTGTTTTTTGTCAGGCTGCCAGGCCAGGTATCCTGGGGTCACACCAGCATTTTGGGTCTCTTGTGCCAGTATCCGAGTGCTATTTGCAGATGGCAACAGATGTTTCCCTCTGGAGCTTGTCTTAGAACCTGCTGGCAGCTTTGCATGGAATGTGATCAGGGGATGGTTTAGGTTGGAAAAGCCCCCCAAGCTCATCGAGTCCAACCATTCCCCAGCACCAAGGTCACCACTAACCCATGTCCCCCAGTGCCACATCCACAAATGTTTTAAATCCCTCCAGGCAGGGACGGTGACTCTGCCACTGCCCTGGGCAGCCTGTTCCAGGGCTGGACAACCATTGCCATGGAGAAATTTTTCCCAGTATCCAATCTAAACCTTCCCTGGCAGCGGAGATGTAATTTGAAGGTTGGCTGCAGGCTCCTGAACTGCGTCTTTGGGATTCTGAATCCTTAAAAATGTTGTCAGGGATGGACAGGAAGCTGCTCTGTCAGGAGTGATAACAGTTCAGGGATTTGGGAAGCTGGGATTCAGGCGCTGAAAACTGACAAGGTTTGATATTGCCCCACCTCGTGGTGCCCACAGAGTGCTGTGAGAGCCCCAAAGCCAGGCTGGATTTGTGACACAGAACTTGGAGAGGCAGCGCTGTGGCTGGGAAACAGCACCGGGAGCAGGGCCCTGCTGCAGGCCCAGAGCCCGGCTGGGGGAGCAGCATTAAAAATAAATAACTTTGGCCTTGTCAACATCGTGAGGCACCGTCCTGGGGAGCAACAAGCCCACAGAGAAGTCTGTTAGCGTTGTCTGTTGGGAATTTGTGCTGCCAGAGCCGGGGTTTGAGATGAGCACACGGAGACAGGCGGGTGGAGCCGAGCTGCTCCTCAGTCCCGGCCTTGTAGGAGCTTCTAAAGTGGGTTACCATGCATAATTCAGGCCATCCTTTTTCCATGTTCAGAGCTCTGTAACTAAATACTGATTTGCTAAACACAACTTGAATAATGAAGCAATCTGTGGCTTGAAAGCCTTCCTCAGTACTGAAAGGAAAGGGAGCAAATAGAGCTGTATCCTCACTCCTGCTTTAAAACAGCACAGATACTCACAAGGTGGAAGAGTCATCTTCGTCCCTGCTTGCTCTGGGGATTTAAATATGTGCACATTCCTGGTGTGCCCAGTAAGTGAGAGGTGGCCTGTCCAAAGTACTGCCAGTCCTTCCATCCAAAGCTTTTTCTTTCCGCAACCGTCACGGTTCATTCCATGGAAAAACAGATTAAAAACTGCACCTGGTGTTTCTTGCTGAGCTTAGAGGTAACAGGTCAAAAAATAAATTGATGTGCAGTGTGGTCATGTTTGTGTAGGAGTAAAGCTCTGTATCTGTTCTGAGCCACTTCAACTTGAATCGTGCCAGAAGGGTAAATTATTTTGGTTTTCCTCAGTCACAACTTTGCTCCGTTCGATGGAACACAAACACTTGGGAGCCTGTAAGAGGCTAAAAATATTCTTACAGCTGATAAAGGCTTGATCTGACTTTTGAAAGTATGAAGTGTTTTTTTCCCCTGTGCTGTTGCCTTCTCACTTCGTGTTTACTATGCTGCAGCGGAGCTTGTGGTCTGTGGGATGGTGAGGCTTCCACTGCTCTCCTCTCCTTGCTCTGGGCAGGAACAGTTTTTGTTGGTTGATTGAATAAATACCTCAGACCTGGGCGTTTGCTGGTGGTGGTCACTGCCATCGCTGCCTTCTTTGCTGCTTGTGTCTCAAAAATTTAGGAAGAGATTCCAAGCAAGTAACTTCCGTGTTCTTGTAACTTTTGTGCTGGAAGCAATCAGCTTTTCTAAGCTATTTTTGTAATCCATTGGGTAGAGAAGTTTCTTACCTAGTTCCTCTTTTTTTAAAAAGGAAAAATTAATTTTTCTCCTGGTTCCTTTTTTTTTTAGCTAGTAGAAAACATTTCTTTGAATTGGAGCAGTATACCCTGGAAACAGTCAAATACACCTCACGGAGCTGCTAAATAGCTGCAAACCTAAATGCTTCGGTTTATTTTCAGGCTAAGCTGTTTGATAGTTGATTTTCCTGCTGATGTTTTGGCCCAGAGAGTAGATCCTTGCTTATCTACATGCATTTTTGGGTGTTGATGACTCTATATGGCACCTGGAGGAGTTCTGGGCTTGGTTGGATGGGGCTTGGAGCACCCTGGTGTAATGGAAGGTGTCCCTGCCCGTGGCAGGGAGTGGAACTGGACGAGCTTTAAGGTCCTTTTCAACATAAATCACTCTAGGATTTTGTGATTTTGTGATTTTTGCCTTCCAGAACGAAAAACGGGTTTCGTATTCAACCGCTGGTGCCACACATTGCAGTAAGGTGCCAGTCTGTAAGGCACAGAAAAGGTTTCTGCCACAAATAGTACCAAAGATTTGCTCTGTAGCTCCTTAAATCCATGAGTGTGATGATTGTAAGAGGAGTTTGGGTGCTGCTCATGGACTAGAGCACAGAAGTAGAAAATATAACAAATACAGAGCAAGAAGGAGGCTTCCCACAGCTGCAAAGTGTTGTTAAATCTTTTAAGAAATCAGCAGCGAGCTCGGGAAGGACAGTGCTGTGTATACGAGGCTGGAGCTCAAATCTGCTGCCCTTTTCCCTCCAGAGTCTGTTGTCTATCCCAAGCACACCTGGTTTTGTGCAGGAATTTTGGCTTTGGCCATGAACTGCAGGCTAAACGCCGTCCTAATGCCTGTTTTTGGGTTTTTCTCCCCTCCCCAGGAAGAAGAATGCCAGCACGAAGATGAAGTAGAGCGTTTCCTATGCTGGCCGCGGCGCCCGCACGCTGGTGTCGGCTGGGTAGGGACGGGCTCTCGCCTCTGGCCAAACCCATTCCCGGGACAAGATGAAGCCAAGGAGGAGCTTCCCGCCGCGCTGGAGCCGCAGTGACTGCTGCCCGCTTTAAAGCCCATGTGCCACCGTCCCAGGCGAGATGAAAGAAGTGGTGCTGTGGTCACCCGAGGAGGTGACCAGCTGGCTGATGGACAATGCCGTGCCGGAGTACTGTGAGCCGCTGCAGAGCTTCACCGGGCGGGACCTCATCAACCTGACGGAGGAGGATTTCAAGAAGTCCCCTCTGTCCCGGGTGTCTTCCGACAGCGGCCAGCGGCTGTTGAACATGATCGAGGGGCTGAAGATGGCTCACCACATGGAGGCTCACAAGAACGGCCACGCCAACGGGCACATCCGCGCCGGCGACCCCGCGCGCCAGAACGGCTTTGGCGCCGCGCTCAAGCTCAATGGGGTCCCCAACGGGTTCAAGAAGGAGATGATCAAGATCCCGATGCCGGAGCCGGAGCGCTCGCAGTATCCCATGGAATGGGGCAAGACTTCCCTGGCTTTTATTTATGCACTTCTTTGTTTTGTCTTCACCACGGTGACTATCTCGGTGGTTCATGAACGAGTGCCTCCCAAGGAGGTGCAGCCTCCCCTCCCAGATGCATTTTTTGATCGCTTTGATCGGGTGCAATGGGCTTTTTCTATTTGTGAAATCAACGGCATGATCCTTGTAGGACTGTGGGTTGTTCAGTGGCTGCTCTTAAAATACAAGTAAGTGAAACCTTTTCAAAACTTGAGTGCTTCTGACAGCTTTTGGAGGGCAACTTTTGGACACAGCCTTTCCCTTCCCTGCGCCAAGGGAAATTTAGGTTGGATGTTAGGAAAAAGTTTTTTACTGAAAGGGTGATAAAGTACTGGAATGGTCTGCCCGGGGAGGTGGTGGAGCCACCGTCCCTGGATGTGTTTAAAAAAAGATTGGATGTGGCACTCAGTGCCATGGTTTAGTTGGGATGGTGTTGGGGCATGGGTTGGACTCGGTGATCTTGAAGGTCTCTTCCGACCTGGTGATTCTGTGTTGCTGGTTTGCATCCAAACAAAGTGAAGCTCCTTGTGATCTTCTTATCTCAGTTTTCAAAGCTGAAATTGATATCACACAGTGTGAGCTGCTTTGCAGAAGGCAGAAATCCAAATGTTCCCTGAGAAACTAAGCAATGCCCCTGATCATGTTTGCCTGCACAGTTAACTTGAAACGTTCTCATGTGGGAAAAGCCATGGATTGGGTGAAATGATATTCTGAACTCACTGTTCAGAGGGAGCCCAGCTCATGCTCTTGTGAGGGCAGCTCTTAACCAGGATCCAAGGGAATGGCTGGAGCTGGGCCAGGGCAGGCTCAGGGTGGGAATTAGGGAAAGGTTCTTCCCCCAGAGGGTGCAGGGCACTGCCCAGGCTCCCCAGGGAATGGGCACAGCCCCCAGGCTGCCGGAGCTCCAGGAGCGTTTGGACAGCGCTGCCAGGGATGCCCAGGGTGGGGTTGTTGGGCTGTCCTGTGCAGGACCAGGAGCTGGATCCATGATCCCTGTGGGTCCCTTCCAGCTCAGGATAGTCCATGATTTTAATCCCAAGGGAAACAGCTAGAGGAGGTGGTGGGTGGTTGCCCTCAAGAAGGAGGTGCAGGTTAATAGGACCATGCCAGGGATCCAACAGGGATGTGGTGGAGCTGAGCAGAGCCTGTAGGTGAAGAGCAGCAGAACCCCTGGAGATACTGAAGCAGTGAGATGTGGGTTGAGTTGATGGTAACGTTGCTGTCGCTGGCAGATGTGAAGGTCCCCCCTCTACCCTGTCCCCATGTGCTTTGGTGTGTTCGTTTTTATTGATGTTACAGAATCACAGAATGTCTGGGGTTGGAAGGGACCCTAAAGATTATCCCATTCCAACCCCCTGGCATGGGAAGTCCCCTTTAGAAGGGCCTTTTGTGGTGTTAGGGGAAGCTGTCACGGAGCTCGGTCAGTGTATGCACTGATCATGGAATGCTTCAAAGACCAAAATCCCTCTTTTCTATCCATGAGCAGAGGGATTAGAGTCTGAGAGGCCCAAGCTGTGGCTGAGCAGCAGAAAGGGAGGAGCAGGAGAGGTGCTGGCAGGAGCAGGAGCCCAGCCAGGTGGCATTATTGGCAGGACCTCATCCTTGTGGCTTTGGATGGTGCACACCAAAGGAGTGGTGACTCTGCTACAGAAAGAGCTGAATCTCTTTTGTGCTGTGGGTTATCCCCTCCCTTTGAAACTCCATTCAGGAGTAATTGGGCCAGGTGGACCTTCCTCACTTCTGCTTCCCCATCCCTGGCAGTGCCCAAGACCAGGTTGGACGGGGCTTGGAGCAGCCTGGGACAGTGGGAGGTGTCCCTGCTCATGGCAGGGGTGGCACTGGATGGGATTTAAGGCCCCTTCCAATCCAAACATTCTGTGATTCCATGGTTCTAACGCTGTCCGTGCCATGGGGTTGGGCTGGTGTCTCTCCAGAAGGCAGGAGCAGGTCTGGCTGGGCGCTCTGGAGTTTCCACAGGGAGCTCGAGGAAGCTGCTGAGGCAGATGAACTTCTCTGGGAAGCATTCCCAGATGCTGTGGGAGAAGTACAAGGCCAGGATTGGCCATGGGGTTCCCTCATGGGGCTGAAGGAGCAGCGTGCTCTCTGCTGAGGTCTGCAGAGCTGGAATGGAGTTCCTGGCCAGGAATAAGGGTGGAGGTTGTTCTTGCTGGCTGGCTCTGAGTCTCACACGCACACAACTCCTCTGGAGAAGGGGAAATAGGAGGCTTCTTATGTTTATTTTTCTTTATATTACAGTGCAGAGCTCTCTCAGATTTTCCTGAGGTAAAATATGCCAAATCCAGCTAAATCAAGTGGTAATTTTAATTAAAAAAAGATGTTCAGTGCTTCAAAAAATGCTGCCACTTCTTTGGTCTCTCAAAATATCATGCTGCTCAATCTTTAATCCCTACTCCTCCATTTGCCTTTATGTTGTAATGAAAAAAGCAGGTTCATGTCTGGTTCCAAAAGCCACAAGGGTGAGATCTGAGAGGAAAAGCTCTGCACAGGAAAACCCCTGCCCCACTGGAACGGTGCCCTCCACACTTAAATCTCAGTCCACGGAGCAACATTAATAATTCTGATTCTTAACTCGCAGCTTTGTCCATGCTCACACCAGGAGAGGGAAGAAAAAAACCTGGAATACTGTGTTACAGCAGTGAGCACTCCAGTGCAAAATGTGTTTAACCCTGCGAGAGTTGAAGCTTTTCCTGATAAATCAAAGCACTCGAGGTGTTACTGACCTGGCCCTGCAGAGTCACACTCCTCCGAGAGTGGAGCACTCCACGTTAATAACTCTGCCAAAAGCGCTGAAAAATTTAAAAGATGGCCAGTTTTGAGTTTCGAAAGAGCTCAGCTTGATAGGAATATTATTTTTTTTAAAGCGAGCAAAATAGCAACAAATGAATTCCAGTGCCTGAAAGGGGAACCTCCAAGAAAGAAGGAGAGAGACTCTTTAGAAGGGCCTGGAGTGAGAGGACACAGGGAGTGGCTTCCCAGTGCCAGAGGGCAGGGCTGGATGGGATATTGGGAAGGAATTGTTCCCTGGGAGGGTGGGCAGGCCCTGGCACAGGGTGCCCAGAGCAGCTGTGGCTGCCCCTGGATCCCTGGCAGTGCCCAAGGCCAGGCTGGACACTGGGGCTTGGAGCAGCCTGGGACAGTGGGAGGTGTCCCTGTCCATGGCAGGGGTGGCACTGGATGGGCTCTGAGGTCCCATCCAATCCAGAACCTGCAGCTCGAAATGGCCATAACTGCAAATATCAGTGATTTAAAATGAACCCAAACCCACAGGGTCTGTGAGCAGTGGAACACAAAGGGTCATTAACTGCTGTAATTGGATTTACCCCTGATTTTTGTAACCCCAGCAGTGATCTCTCCTTAGGATCTCTCTCCAGAGGTTGCTTCCCTCCTGCTGGATGTGCCAGGAGGAGTTTCATTATGTTTCTTTGAGGTGTTTTTTGCTGTTACCCCAGTGGAGCAGTTTTGGGGCTCGCTGTCCCTCCTGAGCCCATCCTGTACCCCGGGTGCTCTTGCTGGTTTGCAGGAGCACCTCACAGTACCCCAAATCTGCATCTGCCCTCTCTGTGAACATCAGCCCTCACTAATAAATATCTCTGCAGCTGTGGCTGCTGAGTGGCTTCCCTGCAAACAGCCTGTCCTGCAGCCAGAGCAGCTCTGCATTTTTATTTGGGAGCTTTCCGTGCCAATGTGAATCGCTTCCTTTGTAATGCTGCTCAGGAAAGATGTGTTCTCTCACTCCTCTGGGTTATACAGGAGACCCTTTGTAATCACTAAATTGTGTGTCAGCTGAAATAAACCTACTCCTTTTCATCTTAGAATGAAAACGCTGTAATTTTATCCCCTGCCTCGAATAGGAAATTAGTGACGGCCACAGCTAATGGAGGGGTGTGGGGCACAAATCCCCTTTAATATCTTCAGCACCCAATCTGCCAGGATTTTGCGTCCTAATCCTCAGATTTCCTGTAATCACTTCCATGGGCAGTGTGAGTTGAGTTGCTCCTGTGTTCCTGGCCTGGAAGGCGTGGGAATATTTGTGGAATAGTTCAGCATTCCCAGGTGTAAGCCGATAGTGTCACGAGTTTCCAGAGCGTCAGGAGAAAACAGCTGGTGGTTTGTTTTATTTACCTTTGTGGATTCTGTTTGCCTTGAGTGACCTCCTTATTTTTGCCTGTTTTTTCTCGCTGCCAGGTCTATAATTAGCAGAAGATTTTTCTGTATAGTTGGCACACTATACCTGTACCGGTGTATTACCATGTATGTGACTACACTCCCAGTACCTGGAATGCATTTCAAGTGTTCTCCAAAGGTAAACTCCTTCTGGCTGCCTTGCCGTGCTCTAACCTGCGTGTTTCCCCCTCACCCTGCTCTTCCCAAAACTGATTTCTCAAGAAGTGTTTCTGAGGGAGGAGGGGATTCTGCCCCTCTGTCCCTGTGCTCAGGTGGGACCCACCTGGAATTCTGTGCACAGTTCTGGTGCTCCCAAAGTAAGAAGGACATGGAACTGTTGGAGCAGGTCCAGAGGAGGCCACTGAGCTGCTGAGGGCACTGGAGCACCTCCCCTGTGGAGCCAGGCTGGGAGAGCTGGGAATGCTCAGCCGGGAGAGGAGAAGGTTGTGTGGAGACCTCACAGCTCCTTCCAGGGCCTGAAGGGATACAGGGAAACTGGAGAGGGACCCTGCAGCAGGAACTGGAGGGACAGGACCCAGGGAATGGCTTCCCAGTGCCAGAGGGCAGGGATGGATGGGATATTGGGAAGGAATTGTTCCCTGGGAGGGTGGGCAGGCCCTGGCACAGGGTGCCCAGAGCAGCTGTGGCTGCCCCTGGATCCCTGGCAGTGCCCAAGGCCAGGCTGGACACTGGGGCTTGGAGCAGCCTGGGACAGTGGAAGGTGTCCCTGCCCAGGGCAGGGGTGGAATGGGATGAGCTTTAAGCCCAAACCAGCCCAAACTATTCTATGATTTTAATTTGAGAGCACTGGTTTGGTGTGATGGGGACGTCCTTCTGCAGCTCACTGGCTGCCCTCTCAGGGGAGGTGTTGACAGGTGCTGTGGGGCAGTGCAGGAATTCCCACCCTTTTCAAAGCACTGAGCTACCCAATTTCTGTGGCATTTTCAACTCATTTGCATGATCAGCATGTTCCTGTCCCCACTGAAGCAGCTGAAGGTGTGCAACCTGTGCCATGTGTGAGTCACTGATTTCTAAAGAAATGCACACCTCAGTGTGTCAAATGCAGATGTGATTCATGGTTGAAAATGGCCCCAAGAGACTCTCCTAAGGCTGTCTCTTGCACATATTTTTGCAATTCTGTTAGCACAGGGACTTCTCACCTCCTCCCCAGTCTAGCACTACCTCTGAGAGATAAATTGGGCTTGTGAAAGCTGTGGCTGAAACCAGGCTACTGGGACAGAGGTGCTTGGGCAAGACCCTTGTGGTCAGCCTGGAAGGGTAATTCACGTGCTCAGGGTGCAGATGGGACAGGGCTGGTGATGCTGAATCCATCTCTGGTCACCCCAGCATTGCTGGAATCCTGGTCCTTACTGCAGTTCCTGGGGCTGGCTGTGCTGTGAGTCAGTTGGAGCAGGAGAAAGGGCAGAAGCACAGCCATGAATCAGGTGGCAGGTTGTAAAACCCCTGATGTACAGGCAGTAAAATCCTGATGGGACTCGATCCACGTGCTGGCGCTGTTTTGGTGAGGATTGGCACGTCCAAACAAAGCCAAAATGCTTTGGTTCCTTGGGGAAGTCCAGCCAGGGTTTGCCAAGGCAGAGCCTTTGTGGCTTTTGGAAGGATTTTGGGAAGAGGAGTGAGTGGGAGAGGAGTCAATGCTGTGTTTGAACAGTCTGCTGCTAGGAAATTAAACCAGAAAGAACACAGGTATTTATGGGCTGAAGTGAATAAATCTGCTGGTTTTGGGAATTAACGGCATTGGCAAATCCTTCTCATTACTCAAGCAGGGACAAGCTGAGGGCCCTGATAAGATTAAGGAAAAGCTGGGTGTTTTTGAAAGCTCTAAATGTACTGGTGGGAAAAGAATAACCTCTCAGCACCTTATTGAGTTCTGTGTGATTGTGAAAAGTGGGCTTTGGGGAGCATTTTAGTGTTTGTGAGCAACTGTGAGCAGGAAATGTTTAATTCCTGCAAAGAACTTGCTCAAGTCTGTCAGAAATTATTAATTTCCACTTCTTAAAGCAAGGCCAAGCTTTAAAATAAAAGCATAATGGCCAGCCTGGGGAATCTGTGTTTCCTTCTGTCAGTTCAGTGGTTTCCATGGCTTTTCAAACATCCTAAAATGAGGTGAGGATGCAGCACACGTGTGCATTGATCCATTAGTCCTGCACTGGTCCCTGCTTCCCGATGGGTCCCGGAAGTTCTGCACACATCCTGGTTGTCCTGTGCCATACATTTTTTATGGATTTGTTTAATATTCGGGCTTGGCTTAGAGCTGGGAGCAGCAAAAGTCCTGGGCAGTGCCAGGTGCCCTCGGTCACTCGGGAGAGGGAGCAGAGTGTCCTCACGGGAAGGATTGGGTTTGCTTGGATTTGGCTTTCCTTGGGCAAACTGCAGATTTTTCAGGAATGCTCCGTGAGCCGGTGCCGTGGGTTGGGGGTGGGTCAGAGCAGATCCACTGCATGTGGAGGGAGATCCCTGCTCAGGCTGCTGTGGATTCACAGCACAAGTCTGGCACCGTGCTCTGACAGACACCGCAGATGTTTCTGTTGGAATGGGAAGTGGAAAGAAATAATCTTGCAGACTTTTCCAAGGCCTTAGGGTTTGGAGTGAGATGCTCTTCTGTTCATCAGATGCTGGTTTTGCCAGCTGGCTGTCGAGCCCGGGCAGTTCCTCCTGGTTTCTGCTGGATGATCACCAGTGGGGCCTGCGCTGTTACCAGCAACGTGAACCAAATGAAACCTCATTTATTTTAGAGTGTGCTGCCTCTTGAACAGAAGGAAAATCTCACTTGAGCCCCAGCTACAAGAGGTGCAAAGCATCAAAACACTCGTGTCCCATTTCCAGTCTTCTTCCTGCTAGAAATGTGCTGGCAGCTCTTGGGAAAGGCTGTGGATTTATCTGGTGATTGATCTTGTGGATCAAAGCAGAAAGGGAGAAGAACTGAAAGGCCTAATTGCTGCTTAAAACCATTGCTCTGAGCTGTGATATTTTACTGTGCTTTTGTGTTTTCTTCTTCCACCAGCTCTTTGGAGACTGGGAATCTCACCTGCGAAGGATAATGAAGTTGATTGCTGGCGGAGGCTTGTCCATCACGGGCTCCCACAACATGTGTGGGGACTACCTGTACAGTGGCCACACCGTCATCCTCACCCTCACCTACCTGTTCATCAAAGAGTGTGAGTGCCCTGCTGTTCTCCTGGTGTGCAATTCCTTCCTGTTGTGCTCGCTGGTGAACACAGAGTTAAAATACCTGTGTTTTCCACCGTGAAAGGAAATGGCCTCAGGCTGCGCCAAAAGTTGGATACCAGGGAAAAATTCTTCACCAGAGGGGTTGTAGTGGTTTGGGCTGGAAGGAACCTTAAAGCCCATCTCATCCCACCCCCTGCCATGGGCAGGGACACCTTCCACTGTCCCAGGCTGCTCCAAGCCCCAGTGTCCAGCCTGGCCTTGGATGGTCCAACTTCCACCGATCCAGGGGCAGCCACAGCTGCTCTGGGCACCCTGTGCCAGGGCCTGCCCACCCTCCCAGGGAACAATTCCTTCCCAATATCCCATCTAAACACAAACAGGTTAATTTGACTGGCCAGGGTATAGTGTATCTTTCTTAAAGATTTAATAACCTTTCTGATTTCCAAGGATCTCATTACCCTGAGTACAATTTGAAGTTACACCTTACGCGAGTGATAGTTGTTTTGTGATCTCAGCATTCCTGCCCTTAATCTCAGCACAGGCATCTGTGTGCCAGCCAGGATTGCAGTCCCTGACCCCTGCCAATCCCAGCAGCAGTCCTGATAACGCTGCACTTTGAAGTGACCCCTGCCTGTGCTTCTTTGCAGACTCCCCACGGCGACTCTGGTGGTACCACTGGCTCTGCTGGGCGCTCAGCATGGTGGGGATGTTCTGCATCCTCCTTGCTCATGACCACTACACTGTGGACGTGGTGGTGGCTTACTACATCACTACAAGGCTATTCTGGTGGTACCACACAATGGCCAACCAGCAAGTGAGTGCCTCCCACTCCGTGGATGCTCCTGCTCTAGTCTGGTTTGGGGAGGGGAGTATCCAGGCTCACCCGTGTCCTGGGGAGAGTCCCTCTCTTCCCCCTGCTGTTGGGTTTGCAGGGGAGAAGGAGGCATCATTAATTGGGTTCTTCTTGTGTCTTGACCACAAAAATATGGGAAGGTCTTCCCAAAGGCAGCCAGGGCTCTGCTTCCCCTGGGTAACCTCAGTCTTTGAAGTCCTTCTGAGTTGGGGCCAGGTGGCCACATTTGTGATAAAACAACAAACCACTGAGATTCTTTTGCCTTGGTTTTTTTTTCCTTTTTGATTGGTTGTTGAGGCCAGCTGGGGTTTTCCTGTGTTCTGTGGTTTGTGCCACAGGTCTCTCGAGGAATAGTGGAATGCCTCGCTAAAAATGAACCGGTTTGTGAAAGCGTTTGCAAGGGGTGTCGAGTTCTCCTGGCTGGGGAACCGGAGCAGTCAGGGAGGAGCTGACAATGCTGAGGAAAGTGAAACCTCCCCTGCTGTGCCAGGGCAGGCTCAGGCTGGAGATCAGGGAAAGGTTCTTCCCCCAGAGGGTGCTGGGCACTGCCCAGGCTCCCCAGGGAATGGGCACGGCCCCGAGGCTGCCAGAGCTCCAGGAGCGTTTGGGCACCGCTGCCAGGGATGCGTTGGGGTGTCTGGGCAGGGCCAGGAGCTGGATCCATGATCCCTGTGGGTCTGTTCCAGCTCTGGGTGTTCCATGATTCTCTGAGAGAAAATGTACAAGTATTTCCCATGGAGAGCGGGCAAGGGAGTTAAGAGACATTTTGGTGTCCGAGTATTTTCTGTGCTCGTGGTCAGAGATCTTTTGCTCATCTGTGGCATGTGCTGTTAATTATGTTCAGTACAGACCTGCTGCAATGGTAGTAGATGAATTCATTGTGACAGTGCAGATTTTTAGATCCCATCACAGAACCATCACGGAATGGCCTGGGCTGGAAGGGGCCTTAAAGATCATCAGGAGGCAGCCCCCTGAAGGCCTTGTAGCTGCCACCTCCTTATTGCACTGCTTTGGTGCTGCTTGGAGCAACACACCACAGCCAGGCCCTGGGGTGCATTTCTACCCCAAACACCCAGCTGCAGATGAGGTGCCCTTTATGTTCAGTCAGTTTGGGAGGCACTGTGCTCGACAGGAGTCTGTGCCCGCTCTCTGCAGCTCCTGTCACGCAGCCCCAGAGGATTCCACCCTTTGGCTCTGCTCCTGGCCTCTCAGAGCAGGTCTGCTGAGCGGCTCTGCTTCCAGGCTGGAAGTGCTGGAGTCAGGATGGCCCTGTGTCCTGCTGAGGACTTGCTTCAGCAGAGCCCTTGGTGTGGAAACATTCCTGTTCTGCTGCCTGATGTGACTCAGGGGGTGGCTCACCACTGCTTCCCTGAGCTGCCAGGATGTTGGGAAAGGCCAGTCCCTAGATCCTTCCCTGAGCACACATTGCTGTGCTGTTCTCTCTTTCCTCGTGCTGGGGCTTGTTCCTGGCCTTAAAATTAAAAGCAAGAGTGGATTTATTTGACACGTGAGCTTGACATGGAGATTAAGCTCAGTGTACAAGCCCTGTGCTTGTATATTCCCTTTGGGTGGGTGGATACAGGGATCCCTGGCTCTGGCATGGAAAATAGGCAGCAGGGGTGTTGGATAATTCCCTCGGGGCCTGCCCACTCCTTGTGCCTGAGCTGGGGCTTGCTCATGGCTGAGAGAAGCAGAGGGTGGGTGGGAGCAGTCTGGGAGCCTGTGGAGGGCAGGGCAGGGTTCTGAGCTCCTCCAGATGGGTTGGGATGTGCCCTGCTCGTGGCTCCACAGGCACACAGCCAGGATCCAAAGTGATTCCTGAGCTACATGGAATTTCAGAGGCACTTCTGGAACAGCCGTGCTTTGGGAGGGCGTTTTCATTCCCAAGGGAGAAGAGACACCGGTCTTGGGGCCACTCGTTGCTTTCCTGTGGGCCCACCAAACAACTGAGGTCCTGTAGAGAGGGGTGAGCAACGTTTGGTGTGTGCAGGGAGGCTGGGAGCAGTTTGGGAGGTGAGATTTTGGGAGCAGCAGGAAGCAGGACAGCACCGATGAACGGCCGCGAGCGAAGCCGTGCGAATAAATGAGCTGCCCTTGGGTAATCCTCTTGTTGTCCTTGTCTCCCTGCAGGTGCTAAAAGAAGCTTCCCAAACTAACCTCCTTGCAAGGGTCTGGTGGTACAAGCCCTTCCAGTACTTCGAGAAGAATGTCCAAGGAATTGTACCTCGCTCCTACCACTGGCCCCTGCGGTGTCCGGCGCTGGCGCGGGGCCGGCAGGTCAAGTACAGCCGCCTGGTGAGCGACACGTAACGGTGTCCCCCAGCCCGGGCAAGGACCTGTCCCAAGTGCTCACACCTCCGAGAGAAGATGCCATAAACAAAAACCCACCGCTCCCTGACCCTTTCTTTAGCAGCTCCCTGGACCTGACCTGTTCAGTTACCTGGTAAGCACTGTGATCTTTTTTTCTCTCCAAAGGATCTGCGTTGGACAACAATAAAGAGAATTTAACTTATCATGCACTGTTATACATTTCTTGTCGATAGAGTTGGGATTTGCATTTGCCCATCACCATGTTCCTTTGTATATGATGCGACAACATAAATGAAAAGCTTTTATATCATAAGTTCTGGTCTTTCCAGTCACGTCTGGGAACAAAGCATATTATTTTCTTGGGAAAACATACTTTTCATATCTCTTGCCCCAAAGATTGGGCTGTAAGCCATTTTCTAGCAAATGACTATATGAAGGTTTCTAAATACCTGCCTTGGGTGAAATCAAGAAATCTTTCTACCTGTTGCACCGCGCTACGAATAAGATGACAGACACAGAAAGGTTTGGTAAATCCTGATTTTGTAGAATCTGCAGTGACTGACTGTGTCAAAAAAGTGCAAAAAAAACAAAAACAAAAAAAAAGAGAGAAAAAAATGTAAAGTGATTTTCTAAGTATTTCCTAACTTTATTTTTCAAAATGTGTATGAAAAAAAAATTAAATTTAAAAAAGATTTTTACATGTCAGAGAATAGAGAGTTAAAAAATTTAAAGAAAATGCTTCTTGGGAGAGAGAGAGATTTGTCTATGTTTCTAGTGCCTTTCTTGTCTTGATTGTATGGTCAGTAGGCAGTCTTAAATGTTTTTATTTAAAATAAAGTATTCCATGAAAGCAGAATTATATATACTGTATAATTACTAATTTTTGCATTTATAGCTAAATTAAACTGGAAATTTGCTTATAATGTTGAAATTGCCACGTGTAGGGAAAAACCTCCCACCCCACCAAACAAAAAGGGTCCGACCTTGCTCACACATTGTGGGCAGGCCAAGCTAAAAAAGTATCACTTTATTGTCTACTTCGTAGCTGGGTTTTAAAAAGCAAAACAGCCATGAATTCCTGTTTTTTAAGAATTTTACAAATGATCACTGAGTGAACTATGAATGGTTTCTCCATCCCCTATCCAAGTGTTGTTGAAAAACAACAAAGATAATCTATTTCTTTAAAATATTTGTGCAGAAACTGCATGTAATTCTAAGTTTTCACTCCTGCCATACATACTGTATGTTTGGGGAAGTCTCCTATCCTAAACTTGCCAATGTGCAGAACAAAAAAATAGTTTTTTTAAAAAAGAATGAAGAAGAGAAAAATATATATATAAATATATATATATCCATTCTGTATTTTACGTGAAGCAGAGTTATCTTCTGTAGGTTTTTTGTGTATTCACAAGGTGATATTTGTATTGTAAAACAACAATGGTGAAGGAAAATAAAAAAGGCTTTTGAAAAATGTAGTTTCCTTTATCTTTTTAATATTCAGTTTTAATTTAAAGCTGGGTTTATTCTTGCAAACCTTGCCTTTAAGTTGATGTTATTGCACTGTAGGCCATCCGATGTGGACTGTACGGAAACTGCATTGATGTGGAATTGCTGTTGGGCGAAACAGTGCCTTATCTGAAATAAACGCTATGCAATCGGTGAGCGCGAGCGGGTGGGAGGAGCCTTCCTGGGAGCCATCTCCAGGCCTTGAAAAATCTACCCCGAGCCGCTGGGATGCAGCACAGGCCAGAGTGGGCATCCCTTCCCCCAGGAGCTGCCAGTGCTGGCCCCTGGGCACCAGGGAAAAAAAAAGAAAAGAGAAGCCGATTTCTGTGCGTCCGTGGTGGTGAAAGTGTCATTTCTTCCTTCTTTTCTGTTTTTTGGGATGCTTTATCTCTGCTTCTCTTCCCTGTTCCTCAGCCTGGGCCAAAACCTGCCCCAGAGAGCTGGTGGGGCGTTGCTTGGGATGCTGAGCAAGAGCAGCTCGTTCCTTGTCTGTTCTCTGTCTCCTGGGCAGGGAGGGAGAGACAGAAGGGGGGAGGGCGTTCCTTGGCCAAGCCCTTTGCAGCAGCGTTTGCAGAGCCGGCTGGGAGTTCAGGGCTCAGCTCTGCCTTCAACTCACGGCTTTGCCTTGGCAACTTTGGGGTTAAAAGTCGGTTTTTAAACAGCCCAGCCCCACCCGAGCTGATTTTTGAGCTGATCTTTGAGAGAGTTCAGGCTCCCAGAGTAACTCGAGGAGTAGATTTTTCAAGACCTGGCACCACGCACATCCGAACCATTGACATAAGTAAATGTATGGATATATATGCACATGACATTAAATGGAATCTGCTGAATCCTGCCGTGTGGTGTCTGACTTCCTGCACGGCTCTGGCTCCACACGGCCCCTCCTGTGCCACAGTGGGGCTGCTGCCTCGGGAAGGGAGCCCGGGAATGGGGCACAGGGGGCTCAGGGCTGCTGGCTCTGGAGGAGGGGCCCGGGGGCGGATTTGGGACAGAACTGCTGAGCGCTGGCTCGGGCCAGGCCGTGGAGTTTGTGCTGCCTTGTCCTCCTCCTTCCCACGGAGCATCCGCCCGGCAGCTCCGGCTGGCTGGGATGGGACACGGCCCGGGCTCAGGGCGACCTTCAGCGCTGTGCTGATGGCCAGAATGCCACATTTCCCCCTGCAGTCCCCCAGACCTCAGGTAAGATCCATCTGCAGAGGCCCCTCAGCCTCTGCTGTGCGGAGGGCGCAGCCGGGGCGTGGTGGGGCTCCTCTGCCATCGCTGGACACCACGCTCAGCCTGTGAGCTCGGTGTGCCCGGGCTGAGACCCGTGGGTGACTTCCAGGGACAATCCTGTCCCAGTCAGAGGCTGAACCACCACCAAGGTGGTTGCCTTGCCCTGGGCTCTGGTGCGTTGTTGCCTCTCCCTGGGGCAGGGAAGCTCCTGCTGCTCCTGCTTGGCTTGGTGCCCATCAGAGAGGTGAGCACAGCAAACCACAAGCCTGGAAAAGCTGGAATCCGGCGCTGTGCTGCCTCAGTCCAGCAGAACTCAGGGATTTCCCCACGCTGTGCCAGTAAAACCATCCTCTGTGGCCTCCAGCTGAGCGCTGGGGGTGTCTGTAGAGGATGGGCAGGAGCCCGGTTTGTGTGTGGCAGGGCAAACCTGGGCATTCCAGAGCAGGTACCAGGAGGCTGACATGGGGAAGAGGGGTCTCCACCAGAAGAGGCTGGAAAAGGTGGAGAAAGACCTGGGCAAACCAGGGAGGGCGGGCACTGGTGCTGCCGAGATCCATCTGGATTTAGCTGCCACGGGGGGATGGTTTTGAGCCCATAAAATTTGAGGAGCGTGAGCCAAGCAAAGGCAGTGATCCCTTTGCTGTCCTGTTCTCTGGAAAGAGCAATCCCCTCACCTTCCCCCTCCTGCTCTCCCTCAGGACACAGCTCGGTGCTCGGCCTCATCCTGTTCTGGTGCCAGCGGATCAGAGCGCTGCCCGAAGAACAGCCACGAGTTCCTGCTTTGGCAGCTTTTCCCGCACAACTCAGCAGATGCTGGCCACAAATATTTGTCAGAAGGATCTGTGGTTTCTTTCTGCATCCTCTCAGTGCCTCTCCTGCCCCTGGCTGTCCGTGGGCGCTGCAGGTCGGGCAGGGAATGCTGGTGAGCGCCGGGATTTGGGCACGACGCCCTTTGCACGTCCCTTGTTTAAATAAATCAACGTTTGGACACCACTCTCGGGCACATGATGGGATTACTGGGAGGGTCCTGTGCGGGACCAGGCGTTGGATTTTGATGGGTCCCTGTGTGTCAGGATATTTTGTGATTCCAAGATGCTGGAAGAAGCAGGTCTTGCAAGGTTTGGGAGCAGGCAGGGCTCCTGTAACCTGGCTGCAGGTGGTTTTCAGCAGCAGCAGCAGCTCGGCCCCTGCTGGCACGGGTGGGCACAGAGCAGCCCACCTTGTCCATTTTCTGGCCATTTCCCCCCGCCAAAAAAACCCCAGTGGGATTAAATTTGGCTCTGCCCAATTCTGCATTGCTGTTTTTGGGTCTCGAGAAGGTTTTCCCAGTCTTGTGGCAGAGCTCTGGAGCTTGGCACGTGCTGCTTGGCTCTTCCTGGGAGCGATGCTTCCCTGGGCTCTCCCACATCCCAGGGAAGTGCCCTGACCCTGGCCCTGGGGCTGCTGCTGCTTTGGATGAGGGATGGCAAAATATTCTCCATTTGTGGTGAAGCTTTAACCCATTTGCCTTTAACCTCTGGATAGACTTAGACCACATCAGCTGGGGAGCTTTGGGGTGTGCACGTGTCTGGACACCAATTATGAGCAGCAAAAAGTCACTGTGACTTGGTTGTCCAGAAGGGCAGGAGGGTTCTTGCTCGTGAGGCAAGGCAGGGGAGGGTGGGGAAGGAAAGGCCAGGCACCTCAGGACAATTACATTTTAATTATATTTGCTCGGTGTCCCTTCAGCTCAGCTGCCACTCAGTGATGTGTGCAGCACCTTGGAGCTCAGAAATTGCTACCCCTTGGAGTAGGGGTGTGTGTTTTCACCAGGAAAGGTGGGTAAGAAAACCCACGTGGTGCTGCCTAAAGCAGCCCTGGTGTGCCTGGCAGGGTTCTTGCTGACAGCTCTGTGCAAACACTTTTTATCTCCTGCCATCCTGAGCCCAGCAGAAAGGACTTTGGCTGTTCTTTGGTAAATAAACAACATTATGTAAGAGGCCTCTTAATTGCTGCACAGGCTGTGCGGGCTCTGAGGCCCCTCACCCCCGGGATCCCAGGCTTTGGGGAACATCTCGGCTCTGTACCAGCCACCTGCTCATGTGGAGGTGATGATTGTTCCAATTTTCTGCCCAGGGCCCGGCCAGGGCTTGGCAAACAGGCTGGAATCAAGGTTTCTGTCCTGCAGGGACAAGCGAGGCTGGGACACTGGGGAATTGCTCGTCATTCCCGGTGGCTTCTCAGGAAAAAAGGGATTTTTGCCCCCCAGAGCATTGAAGGGTGGATGCAGCCAGTTTCAGGCATCCTCCCAGGCCTTCTCATTAAATAAAACGGGATTTTCTGTCTCTTCATTCCCCATCAGAAGAGTTTTTGTTTCAGAAGGTTTACAGAGAAGATCGTGGCCTCCTGTGCACTTTTAGGAGAAGAGTTTAGTTTTACCCAGCCCCAGCTTGGATGGTTTGCAGAAAGGGAGCTCTCCAAGAGGCCAGGAAACACTGGTTTTAAAGTGAAATTTGGATGCTGTGGGAAAAAGCCACTTCTCTGAAATGATCCGGGCTTGCTTGGGAGGGACGAGGAACTGAAAAATGAGGAGAGGAAAGGGAAGCAAACGCTTCATGGGTTTTTTGTCAAAGCCAATTCTCTTAATTTATTTATTTCTTCCTATGCAGAGGTGGTTTGAGTCCTCCTTCTCAATGGTTTGGAAGCACAATGCTGGCTGAGTAAAGGAATGCACGTTTGGCCACTGTGCCGGGTGGTTTCCCTCCTGTCAGCCGTGCCCGATTCCTTCAGCGGATCCATCAGTCCCGAGCGGCTTTGAACACTCTCCCTGCTGAGGGTGAAATCCCTGCGCTGTTTCCAGCCCCTGGATGTGCCCAGGGTGGTCACAGAGTGCAGCCCTGGGGGGGCACTGATGGGGAGGAGCCTTTTTTCAGGAGGATAAAGATTGCAAAGGAAGCATCGCTGTCTCTGGTGTCACTTGGCACGAAATGGCACCGGGAGGGAGCTGCAGGACTCGTGGTCTTGGGAAGGAGGGTGGTCTGTGTGAACCTTTCACCTTCCTCACGTTTCCACAGGCAGGAAGGCATTCACAAGGATTTACCAAGCTCTTAGCACTCCAGCTGAGGTCTCTGCAGCCCAGAAAGTGCCTTTTCTGCACCAAAAAGCTCCTTGCCTCTGCAGGCCCGGGCCTGGCCACGGTCACATCACCTGCGGGGCATGGGGAGTTGTGGGTCCCCAGAACCGCAACAGGGAAACAATTTAAAATATTCCCCAGAGCGTGTTTTGAGCTGTCACCAATCTCTCTTTTCCTCCTCCAGCCCCAGCAATGGGTGGCTTGTCCTTTCTGGAGTTGCAGAGCCGCTTTTCCTCAGCTCTTTCCATTTCGCGGGGTGAGGCTGGCAGGGCACTCCGGCACCGTAACCATTCCTTAAAACTCAGCCTTTTCGCTTTTACTGATGCTCCAGCACATGGATCTCCTGCAGGAAGAGCTCTTGCTCTGGCACAGCCCCTTCCTGGCTCATCCCTGTCCCAGCACCTCCTGTGCCAGCAGAGCACCTGCTCCATGGTTTTGTCTGTCCCGCTCCGTTCCCTCCGAGGCCAGCGCACTCTGTGGGACCCGACCATTCCCGGGTGCCCGGCGGTGCCCGGGGATACCTGCCAGCCCACACGGCCCAGCAGGCTGTGTCCAGGCCCAGCAGGTTCCTCGTGAGCTGCAGGAGATAAGGTATCAGCAAATCTTGCTTCTCCCCACCAGCCAGTCCAAAAATCACGGAGCCAAAGGGCGACGCTGAGCGTGACCTTGGAGCGCTGACGCAGACGCTGCCTGGAATGCTGACCCTTGGATTGGGGATGCACTGAGGAGAAGGGGATGGACAGCTGAACCTCCTGAGAGGGCAGGGAAAACGCCAGGGGTGCTCCCAGCTTTTAATTCCCACCACAGTGCTGGAGGGGGAAAGGGCTGTGGCTGGTGGGGTCTGCCCTCCCCGCTACACCACCATCTGACGGGTCCTGCTGTTCTGGGGAGGAGCAAACTGCCCAAACCCTCTGGATAAAGCATGTTGGAGCAGCTGGGGAATTTATCCAGACCTATCTGGGACTTGAAAGGCAAACAGATGGGAAAAAAAAAGCTGGGGTTTAACAAATAAAGTTTTTAATAAATAGAAATGCATTAATAAAAAGTGTTTTACGCTTCAAATAACAATCCTGCTCTCAAGTTCTTCTAGGAGAGTGTGGAAGCCCTGGGGTCTGAACTTCCATGGGAATTAGGAGTCACATCCAGACGAGCAGCAGCCACCATTCCACAGGCTGGTCAAGCTGTGATGAGGCAAAGAGGGGGGAAAAAAGTCCCGTTCCTGAATTCCTCAAGCACCAGAGCTGAGCAGGGCAGTCCTGGAAAGGTTCCTGTGGGAGAGGGAGATGCTGCCTGCAGCTTCACATAAACACACCAGGGAAAATCCTTCCATCACCCCCCAGAGGGATTGGAATTATTGATTGATTTCTCCTTATCTCGTGCCACACTTGACTCACAGGGTTACTCAGCAAGAATTTTCCAGCTGAACTTTCCAGCCTGGAGCAGGTCTCGAGCTGGGAGCCACCGGGAGAGGCGAGGGAACCCAGGTAAGCGCGCTGGAGATCCCCCAGGGACCCCGCAGGATCAGTGTGTGCACCTCCCAGCGCTGCTGGGGAGGGGTTTGATCAGCTGGGGATGAGGAGGGTGAGCGTGTGCAGGGCTGATGTGGTTCAGGCTGCTGCTGGGGTTACCTGGAGAGCTCAGGGTGCTGCAGCCAGCACCGTGCTCCGTGGGTGAAAGGGGCAGGAAGGAAGCCTGCAACATGAGATTTGTTGCCACTGAAATATTTGCTGTGTGAAATTCAGCCCTGGCCACGAGAGCTGTAGCAAAAAGAGCTGATAAGAGAGGTCACCTGGAGCGAGGCTGAGTGACCACTTGGCTCTGTGCTGCTGCTGTTTCTCGCTGTGACCTTCCCAGGGCCACAAGTGCGCACTGCAGCAGTTGTTTGCAGTGGGTTTGTTGTTTCCAGGGCACGTTCCCTGTGAGGAACAGCCTGGAGCCAGGAGCTTCACCAGAGCTGGCCAACGTTACTGCCAGGAAAACCACAGGCTCTGCCTCATTCTTCGCTTTCTAATCCCGGAATAATCCCAGAATAATCCCAGAATAACCCCAGACTCACAGAGTGGGGTGGGTTGGGAGGGACTCGGAGCTGAGTTTCCTGAATTGGTGTTTATTATGGTGACAGTGCTCTCTTCTGACGTGCTCTGAGCTTCAGCGTCTGCTTCGGCCGCTCAGAGGGCACAGGGCTAAAGAATCCATTGCAGAAAATTCTTGCTACAATACAGTTCACACAGAAAAATGGTGTTCATTCATGGAAGTCATTGTCTGAAGCACAAATCTAACAGTACCTGTTTGGGCAGTGCCTCAGCTCTTTGCTCTGTTTCATGATGTAGTCAGTATTTTCAGTAATTCCACTAAAACACAGGGAGACTCTACATGCTCACAAGCTTTTGAACCTCTCCGTGTTCTGTGCAGATTTACATCCATTTTGAATTTAAGTACACAAGTATATTGTGCTACTAGGAAATTCACCTTCTGAATTCTAGATTTCCTGGGTAGCTAAAATGCTAAATAGCTAAAATGTTTTTTCTGCATAATCACTCGCCTATTTCATCACCACAAACTGTTACTGCAAAAACATAAAGAAACGACAGTGGTGGAAAGAAAAACTGGCTTTTTATATTACATAAAAGAAGCGTCTTTAACTTCCTAACACCTATACAAGACATTTCCCTCCTCTTTAAGCAGCAGCAGTTTAAGATTTTTTGGAATATTGCGGGGTTTATTCCGAGATCTCTCCAGAAGGGTGAGCAGAGCGTCCTGTCAGGCCTGGTGACAGGGAGTGGTCGCTGCCAGCGGCAGACACATTTTTGCTGTTTTAGGATGCGAAATGAATCCCCACTCCCCATCCCTCTCTGTGCTGCTGCCGTCCCCAGCGCTGTGAGGGTGGGCTGTGCCCCGCACTGGGTGTGCCACGGGCTCCTTCCTGCTCCCACAGAGCCCCAGCATGCGCGGAAAGAGGTGCGGGTGCTCCTTCTCGCGGCTGGAGGTGATCCTCATCCTGTGCCTGGTGCTGATGATCGCCCTCACCGTGGTGCTGCTGGTCCTGCTCTTCCTCACCAAGAACACCGGCGGCAAGTGGAGCCACCCCGGTCCCCCCACCCCTCCCTCCCCGTGCCCCAGGGGTGCCCAGGGCAGGACTGAGGTTAAGGGGACGGGCAGAGGTCCCCAGGGCTGTCACATCCCCTCTGTGCCCGGTGCTCTGCCCAGCCCGAGCAGCGGTACTGGGGCTCCCACCAGCAGCTCTCGGGCCCTGGGCTGGGTGAGGGTGGCTGCAGGGATCCATCCCCTCCTCCCACCCTCCCTTCCCTCCCTCTGCCCACTGCAGAGGGTCCTGGCAGCCCCTCGCTCCCGGGGTTTTACAGCCCCACCACAGCCTCCAGCCCCATCCCCAGGCACGGGGCAGGAGGGTGCTGGGAGCTGCACTCAGCAGTGGGACCTTCCAGCTTCTAAAGTTTGGCCTCAATTGGATGTAGCTCACATTTGGGACCAAAAACTTCATGTGTTTAGGCTGTAACACGTCAGAGTTTTGCACAAGGACTCCCCTCTGTCTCGAGGAGGAGGAGCAGGAGCAGGAGCAGGAGCAGGAGGAAGGGTAGCTCTAAGGGATGGCCCGGTTGACTGGCACCACTTTAATTAATGTCAGTGTGAGTGTTTCCCTTCTCCTCTGTTTCAAGGGACAGCCCAGGAAAGGCCAGGCTGGGAAGATGGAGAATCCCCTGATCCCAAAGCCCTGCCTTGGGCGGCAGCAGCTGCCTGGGGAGGGCTGTGGGAACACAGCGAGCACACAGGAATATTTAGTGTTTTCCCACAGTGTTATCTCAGCCCCCGGTGATTTGTGGCTCTGGGATTTCCTGAGATGCAGATAACCTTCCTGATTTATCATGGTTTGGTAGCCCTCGAGGGCTTTTCTTCCCCGGGTTTGTCCGTCCTGGAAGGATTTCTGCACCTTCCTGGTGGCTGGGGTGAGACGTGACCTCCCTTGGGAGAACTTTTCCTCACCATTTGCCTGGAAATCACTGCCCAGAGCTGCTTTTCCCTCCTCTGAGCTTCAGCTGGCTCTGCTGGGATGTTTTTGGGGAGGACCAGGGCACCAGCACTGGACACAGGATATGCTGGATGTGCCCTTCTCTCCTCCCTAGTCCTGTCCCAGTAGCTCCTGACACGCCACCCCCTTATTCTCACCCCTGCTGAGCTGAATTGTCCGTGTGAAGCAGCACCTGGAGCTGGTTCCTGAGAGGTGCTGGTGGGCTTGGAGAGCCTGACTGGGAACGCTGGGCTGGTTCCCCCTCGCTGTGCGTCACCCCCACCTGGCACAGCCCAGGGACCCCTCTGGAGAGCTCCCTCTGATGCCTGAAAGGCCAAGCTGGAAACAGAGACCAGCCAGGAGTGAGGGAATAAAGGTGGATATTTACTGGAAAGGCCTTCAGAGGCACACCCTGGGCAGGCCAAAGGCTGCACCCGAGATGGACCCCGAGTCACGAGTTCTTCACACTGTTACAGGTTTGGTCCATTTGCAGATCAGCATAAATTCACCAATTAACCTTTAGCTAATGATGGAACTGCCCCTCAGCTCGCCCCCCTTCTCAAGGTGCTGGGTTACACATTTTGGGCCTGGGACGGGCTGGGTGTCCTTGCAGAGCAGGCCTGGAGAGGCTTTGTTCTGTCTGTGTGAGCATGAGAGAGCAGCAGCTGACAGGCTGCAAGGCAGCTCAGAGTCACACACTGGGAATGCAGAATTTTGAAGAAAATACAAGAGTTAAAAGCTAAGGCATCACCTGCGTGGTTCCTCATGCCTGCTCCGCCCTTTGGCACCCCAGAGGCCTTCACAGCCTCAGCACGCTGGCAGCCCCTGGAGATCCACGCAGAGCCCTCAGCCAGGGCTCTCTGGCCGCTCCTGCCCCAGCTCCTGCTCGCTGTGCCCGCTGATCTGCCACCCACTGCTCCTGCAGGTTCCAGCAAGGACACGGCAGAAGCAGCAAGGTACTTGGTGGGTGTTGGCCGAGCTGACTGCACGGGCCCTGTGGCACAAGTCCCTCTGGTGAGTTGGGGGAGCTCCTCCTGCGGTTGGGGGAACACTGATTTTTCATCCTCCATGAGCACCTTTCGCAGGATTTCTGGTTCAGAGCCAGCCTTGCCAAACGTGTGTCTCCTTCAAACCTTAGGTGAAGTTTCTTTGAGGTTTGCAGCAGCCTGGGACAGTGGGAGGGGCCCCTGCCCGTGGCAGGGGGTTGGAATGAGATGGGTTTAAGGCCCCTCCGAGCCCAACCTTTTGGGGTTGTTGGAATCACGGGGCAAGGCAGAGCTGCAGCTCAGAGTTGCTGGATGAGTCCTCTGGCCCCTGGGCCAAACCTACTCAGGAAAACGCAGGCAGGGCAATAAATGGCTCAATATTTGTGACCTTGCAGATGGGATACGCCAACCCCAGCCAGGTGGGCGAGGGGCTCCTCTCGCGCCTCTACAGCCGAGCCTTCATCGTGGCAGACCCCGAGGAGTCCAAGCGGGTCGTGTTCGTCAGCGCAGACATCGGGATGGTGTCCCAGAGAGTGAGGCTGGAGGTACGGGACTGGGAAGGAGGGGCTGGGCGCTTGGGTCATCCCTGTGGAGCACGGGATTCACGATTTCCTTGGGGAGGTGCTGTGTCTCTGCTGGAGGAGAGCTCTGCATTCCTCAGCAGGTGAGGCTGGGCTTGGCTCATGCTTCTCTTGGTGGAAAAAGTACCAGGAGTTCATTGGAACCACAAATACATGATCATGGTGCCTCTAATGCAGCAGAGGAGGGAGGGAGGGAGGTGCTGGAGAACTGGGGGCTCCTGGGATGGTCTGGCATTCACTTCAAGTTGGATGTAGAGGCCTTCTAGCAGATATTCCTGTTTTTGAGGCTCCTGCCAAGCCAACAGCTACAGCCTCCTTGTTGCGCCAGGCAGAAAGAGGAGAGTGAGGAGGGGGATGGATGGTTGGGGTTTTTGCAAGGGCTGGCCCAGATCTGGGCAGCCTTTGGGCAGGAGAAGGGGTTTTTCAGGAGCACCCCGTCCCCGCCAGGTGCTGAAGCAGCTGCGGAGCAAGTACGGGGAGCTGTACCGGCAGGACAACGTCGTCCTCAGCGGCACCCACACGCACTCGGGGCCCGCAGGGTACTTCCAGTACACCCTGTTCTGGATCACCAGCAAGGGGCTGGTCCGGCCAGCCCTCAGCTCCATCGTCAATGGCATCGTGAAGGTCAGCACCCAGCTCTGGCTGTGGGGTTCGGGGCGGCACCTCCGCCCGGCACAGCCCGGCACACACTGGGATGTGGGCGTGTGTTTGCCCGTGACAGCAGCTCAAAAAGCAGGAGCTTTGGCTCCTTTCCTCAGAGACAGCTGTGGGTACTTTAAAAACCTTATCACCGTTTCCCAGAATTGTAGATGGGTTGAGAAAAAATCCCCAACAAACAAACAAGCACTCCCAAATTCCAAGGAAGGGCTGGGGATGGACAGCGAGGGAAGGAAGGGGTTTTTCTAGGTAACCTCACATGTGCCTGACAGCCTGACACTCCCAGCCTTGCTGCTTTGCAGAGCATCGATATTGCCCACGAGAACATGAAGAGAGGAAGGCTCTTTATAAACAGAGGCACAGTAGAAAACAGCCAGATCAACCGCAGCCCCTTCTCCTACCTCGAGAACCCAGAGTCCGAGCGGAGCAGGTACAACCTCCCCAGGCAGGGGGGAAACAGAGCCCTGGAGAGAGCCCCTCAGCCGGGATGTGTCCCAGCCAGCTCCCAGCTGGGGCTTCTGGCCATCCCAGCAGAGCCGAAATGTGGAGCCGGGACTGTGGCAGAGTGAATGGTGCTGTGGCCATCGTGGGCACTTGGGTGTGGGCATCCCCAAAAATTAACTGCAAAGAGAGGCCTTGAAAGCTGTGGCTGCCCTCTCCAAGCATGAAGAGCTGGTCAAGGATGGGACCTTGTGCTTTATTTAAGAAATCAAGAGTCAGAGGGCACCAAGGTGCCATCCTTGGGGCGTGAATTTGTGCTGTGTCCATTCCCTGGAGGGGCAGTGCCTGAGCACAGTGACAGCCACAGCTCTTCCCTCACCTTCCCAGCTGCTTTCAGGCACTTCTCCAAGCCCTCGCTGTGCTCTGCTAACACCTGGAACAACCTTTTCATATCCTTGCTGAGCCTAGTGGGGATTTAACCTGGCAGAGCAACACAGAGCACGACCACGGCCCTGGCTCTGATGGGATTTCCCTGCTTTGCTCCCATCCAGGTATTCATCCAACACGGATAAAGAAATGGTGGTGCTGAAGATGGTTGATGAGGATGGACACGAGCTAGGCCTTATCAGGTACTGCCCACCAGGGCAGCAGGTTTTCCTCCCTACCCTCATTGTTTTTTGTCAGAATGAAAGTGTTCTATTTCCCCCCTTTTTTTACATCACTGACTCCTCCCTGTTCCTTTGGATATAAGAATGCCTGCAAAATATAATCCTCTGGGTTAGTGAAAGAGTCAGTCCAGGTCTGAAGGAGCTCTTGGTGGCCCTGACAATGACAGTGACAAACTCTTGTGGCCTCAAAGCCTGGATTGTTACAGCCATGAGCCCTCCTGGTCAGGAAGGGAGAGGATGGGAACACTCTGCCCTTGTTAACCACCCCTCAGCACCACGAGAATCCAGCTGTATTCCCCCAAAGAAAATCCCTACAAATATAAGATTGAACAGGTCAGCGGCCACTGCACGGAGCGAGCACAGCACTCTCTGTGTGTGCCTTGTGCCCCCTCCCCAGCTGGTTTGCCGTGCACCCCGTGAGCATGAACAACTCCAACCACCTGGTGAACAGCGACAACGTGGGCTACGCCTCCTACCTGTTCGAGCAGGAGAAGAACAAGGGAATGCTCCCTGGAGAGGTGGGAGTGCTCCCAGGAACGGGTGCAGCAGGGCTGGGACAGGGAGGGGTGAGGTGGGACAGCAGGGCAAACACAGAAACACAGGCACTGAGGGGAATGCTTTGGTTTATTTCCTCTACAGAAGGGAAATTGGAAGGTGTATTCTTGACTTTCCAAACTAGTAATCCGTGGCAGTAATTCAGACTTGAGGAATAACTCGATTTTTTTTTTTTTTATTCAACTGTTAAAAACCGGGGAGGTCGGGGTTGCCCCATCCCTGGAAGTGTTCAAGCCTTGAACAACCTGGCATGTGTCCCTGCCGTCAGCTCCAATAGCTCTCACCCTGTAAATCAGTCATGGTGAAAGCCTGGAAGGAAAAACAAATCTCGTGCAAGGTGCTACAGTGACCCATTAACAGCTGCTGGGCAGCGTGAGAAGCTGGGGACACGCTGGGAAGGGCTGAGGTGGAAGAGGGGGAGGAGGAAACACTGTCTGCACGCCAAAGTGCTGTGAAGTGCTCCCTGAAATGGCATCATGTGCATCCAGTGCTCATGTCCATCCTTGCTCTTCCTGCCTAAAGCCCCATTCCAGTGCCCCCGGTGACTTTGGGAACAAAGCAGCGTCGTTCGCGGTAGCAGCAGCTGCAGGGAGAGCTGCACGGGGGCTCTGCAGCTTTCCCTGCAAGGCACTGAAACGCTCCTCTGGCCTTGGCAGGGCTCCTTCGTGGCCGCCTTCGCCTCGTCCAACCTGGGGGATGTGTCCCCCAACACGCGGGGCCCGTTCTGCGCCAACACGGGCGAGTCGTGCGACAACCCCCAGAGCGCCTGTCCCGTCGGAGGGGTGAGTGTGACCCCCCAGCCCACCTGCCACAGGGCCCTGTGACTGACCACTGTGCATGGAGAGGGCATCAACATTTAAAAATCACCTCTTTTCGGACCGTCCTGGATGCCACTTCCAGGAACTTGATGCGTTTTGTCCCTCACACACCCAATTTTCTGGTTTTTCACCCCAAATTTATCTTGAGTGTCGTACCCCCGTGCCTAATTTTGATGTGAGGGCTTCTGCAAGAAGCCCTCAGTTCCCACAGTTTATAACCACCTGGCAGGGCCACATGCTCTTCTCCATACTCACTGATCACCAAATGAATTTCCCAACAGGCAGCCATGTGCATGGCCAAGGGGCCCGGGAACGACATGTTTGAGAGCACCAGGATTATAGGGCAGAATATCTACCTGAAAGCAAAGGTGAGGGATATTCTGCTTTCTGAGTGTGTGTGGGTGCTGCTGCAACAGGAATTCATGGTCATTTAAGCAACTCGGTGAGCCTTGTGGGTCCCTTCCCTCAGGATATTCCGTATTCTGTATTCTACATTTCTATATTCTATTCTCTATATTCTGTATTTTCTATTCTATATTCTATTCTCAATATTCTCTATTCTCTATTCTCTATTCTGTTCTATTCTATACTCTGTATTCTATATTCTCTATTCTATATTCTATATTCTCTATTCTCTGTTCTCTGTTCTCTATTCTATACTCCATACTCTGTATTTTATATTCTCCATTCTATACTCTATATTCTCTACTCTATACTCTACATTGTATATTCTCTCTGTCTTGTACCTGTTCTGGTGAATGTTTGTAGATTTAAATTGCTCTAAAGTTTCTTGGGTTTGTTTTTAATGGGTAAATGAGCTCTGCAAGCAGCTGTTGATGTCTCTATCCAGGGCAATCCGGAGGACCTCAGAGCCTGGAATTTGTTAGGCTTAGGACAGCGTAGGAAATCCTAATGGTAGTGAAAAATTTTCTCTGGTACAATACAGCTGATTAGACACCTGAATTTAGGCTGGGCAACACATACTTTTATTTAGGTCCCTCACTGCAGGGGCTGTGATGTGAAAACATTGGTTTGGGGTTTTAATCTCAATATTCCTCGCTGGGATACAAGAAGGATGTCCCCCCTTACCCTCTCCCCCTCCCTCCCATTCATCTCAAAGGCATCATGATGGGAAAAACCCTCCTGGAAGAGCTCAGTGACACCACCACACACCGCTTGTAGGCCAGTTTGGCATCACATTCCCAAACTGACACAAGCGGGAGCTGAAAGGCGTGGCTGAAACCGCCACAGAGGATGCTCCCCTTGCTCTGCTTGGCCCTGCATTTCCTCGGCCCCAAGGGCTCCCTTTTATCACCAGTGGGCTCTGAAGCCACCCCAGACTGAATTTGCTGGTTCCCCTCCTGTGCGATGTGCGAGCAGCAAGTGCAAGGAGCGCTTCTGGCAGCGTGTCAGGGACAGCAGCTTGCAGGCACTGGAGCGTGTCCAGCAGAGGAGGAAGAGCAGGAGGCCTGGTGGTGGCATTTCCTTCAGTCACTGCTCTGCCCTCAAGTCACTCCAGTGCCTCTGTCCCCAGTCCAGGTGTCCTGGTGTGTGTGTGCATCAAACCCAGGGGAAAGCACCGCTGTTGTCTCCAACACCTCAGACTCCCGGCCCTCAGAGGCTGTGCCCTCAGTTCCTCCCAGGAGTGCCATTAAACCTGCAAAACTGCTGGCAGCACTTCCCACGTACCAACCTGAGGCTGGAAAGCCATTCCCTGAAGGGCTGAGTGTGTGTAGGAAACACCCTCAGCTGCCAGGGGTGTAGTAAACCCACGGTAGGGCCCCAGCACTTTCAGGCAGTGAGCAGAGCCAAGTGCTTCTTTCTCACAGAAAACATTTTTTCTGCTTGGTCTGAGATGTGAGAAATGCCAAGAGGTGACAACCAGGAGGAGGAAGTTGCCATCCTGCTGAAATGGGGGCAGGTTTCAGCCGAGAAAGAGAAGTGTCCTCCCTCCCTGGGACAGGCAGAGCTTGCAGGGTGACCCAAACAAAGGCACTCGGGAAACACAGACCTGCTTCAGCACCTGGAAGAGGCCCTGGGGAGGTGGAATGAGGAAATGATCCACGTGGCTGTGCCTCAGCACAGCTGGGCTCCTGATCGCTCGTCCCTCAAGGATTTTTTCCCGCCTGGTGTGTCCCTCAGGAGCTGTACGAAAAGGCCTCCCAGGAGGTGACAGGACCCCTGAGCTCGGCCCACCAGTGGGTGAACATGAGCGACGTGTCCGTGCAGCTCAACGCCACCCACACGGTGAGCGTGGGAGGAAACACCCCAACCCCACAGCAGCCCTGCCACGCCCGGGGCAACTGGGTTTTCTCTCTTTTTCCTTTCCTTGCCCCCTTCTGATTTAGGTTAAAACCTGTAAACCAGCCTTGGGGCACAGCTTTGCTGCGGGGACTATTGACGGAGTGGGGGCTTTCAACTTCACCCAAGGTAATCTGGGGGCAGATCTCAGCGTGGCTTTGTACGAGCAGGGCGCTGGAGGCACTCCACAGCATCCAGAGGGATGGTTTTTAGGAAGCTGGAGGAAACCCCCTCACAGGTTTGTCTGTGTCCATCAGAAAGCTTTGGGAAAAGGACATGGCCGTGCCCCGGAGGAAGCAGAGCAAGGGGAGGGATGGGGAGAAGGGAGAAGAAAGAGCTGGTTTGGGACTCTCCTGCTCATTTGTTCCCATTACCCAAAGGCTGCCAGCACGGAGCTGAGCTGGGCTGAAGCTCAGCCCTTCAAACCACCCCAGGAAAGGGAGATGGTCGGAGTCCACTGGGAAATATCCCAGCCCCAGGAGCTGGGAGTGGGGAGTGTCTGTCTGAGAGCTGCTGGGGCAGCCGAGGAACAGGGCTGAAAGACGTGTCCTCCTCCAGGCTCAGTAGAAGGGGACCCTTTCTGGGATCAAATCCGGGACCAGCTGCTGGGAGAGCCATCGAACGAAACCAAAGCCTGCCACAAACCCAAGCCCATCCTCTTCAGCACGGGAGAGGTAAGGACACAGCCGTGTGTGCCCTGGGGAGCGCAGGGATCACTGGTCTGGGCTGGCATCAGCAATCTTCACAGGTCCCATCCCTCACGGGGTTGTTGGGGAGCTGCAGGCGGTGTCAGGTGAAGAACAGGGAGGGAGCTGCCTGGGCTCTGAAGGCACGGGAAGAGAAAGCAAGGATAAAGTGTCGTCATTAGCTCACATCAGAACGAGAGAGGCGGGAGTTCTCCTCTTTCAGAGCGTTTTTTCCATATATCCCAGGAGGAGAAACCAGACCTGCTGTTCTCACTAGGGCCAAAAAAACCCCACTGAAATCCATCCTGGCCTGAGTCGCTGCCTGTGAAGCAGCCCTGAGCTGGATGCACAGGGAAAATGCAGGAGGTGAGGGATGGCCACCAGTGTGTGGAGCTCAGAGTTGCCTCCAGCAGCCTCTGACAACTCCAAGTGGAAATCGCTGCCCCTTTCCCCACCTGCTGCTCCCCTGGCCCTGAGGCAAAGGCACTGCCGTGCACAGGGATCATGTCCAGGGCTCTTCAGAGCACTCAGGCGAGGCCATCTGGAGAAGGAAATTCCCTGTTATTCCTTTCAGCAGCCTCCTTAAAAGCTTCCCTGCTGTCACTTGGTGTTCAATCAGCTCCTCACCTCAGCTCCCCCCGCAAGAGGCCCCAGCTCCTCCCAGCCTCCTCCTCCATGCAGGATGGTGTTACTGAGAGGAAATCACTTTATTCTTACGGCTTTAGCACATTTTAGGGATGCTCTGGCTGGCCTCCTGCTTCTGATGTGCTTCACGAGCTTTTGTCATTCATGTTTTGCCCCCAGGAAGTTGCTCCTCAGAAAAAAACCCCATTTTTTGGCTGGCTGGAGTGGGATTTTTCATCTCCTTATCAATCCCACTTCTATCCTTTTTCCATGAAGGTGAGGGGTTTCTAGGTGCTGCCCTGACCTTCTTTACCCACTTTGCCTAAAGCTGCCCCTCTGGCAACACCTTATGGAGGTTTTTATTTGCCTTACCCATAGAATTTGCATGTGCCCTTTGTGACTCTTATGGTCAGACATCACAGGAAGGTAAAACACCTTCTCACGTGCTTCACAAATAAATTAAATTCAATTTACAAATAAATCCACAAATTTATTTGCCTGCTTGATGAGTGTAGGAAGGAAAACACTTCAGCTATGTTCTTCCTACTAAACCAGAGTATTTCCGTGCACTTTCTCCTCCCCCCCAGATGAGCTGGCCCCACCCCTGGCACCCGGACATCGTGGATGTGCAGATCGCTGCCATCGGATCCCTGGCAATCCTTGCTGTTCCTGGGGAGTTCACGTGTGTATTCCTTGGGTCTTATTCGACTTATTGCAGCCAAATGTCATTCAAACCTCCTGAAATGGCTCTGCCTGCAGGTAGAAAGGGGGGTGGGCTCAAAACTGCCCCCAAACTCACCCTGGGAACGACTGAGACGGACACAGCCTTCCTGAATCCTTTTGTTTGTTACTGTTTCGAGGAAACCAAAGGAATTTGTTCACTTTGATTCTGGTTTTGGCACCACAAACACCATAATGAAGAATTGCACTGGCTGTTGATGGTACAATGATGCCAGTTTAAATAAGATAGTGATTTATCTCTATTGCCTTTATTCCTGCCCAGCCCTGGGGTGCCTCCAGCCCCTCCCTGGCTGCGGTGACGGCTGTGAAATGTTTTGAGGTGTTCAGGTTGAACTTGTGCAGAAGGCTTAAGGGAGGTTGGGCAGTGCTGGAGGTGCTGTGGGAATTTCTGGTGGGTGCTGCAAGTCCAGCCAGCAATTCCTGCTTTAGATCCCTGCTCTCCACAACTGCAGGGGGGGGGTCGGGCTCTGCTCCCAGGGAACAGGGACAGGACAAGGGGAAACGGCCTCAGGCTGGGCCAGGGGAGGCTCAGGTTGGACAGCAGCAGGAATTTCTGCATGGAAAGGGTGCTCAGGCCTTGGCAGGGGCTGCCCAGGGAGGTTTGGAGTGCCCATCCCTGGAGGTGTCCCAGGAAGGGCTGGAGGTGGCACTCAGTGCTCTGGGCTGGGGACAAGGTGGGGATTGGGCACAGGGTGGACTCCATGGGCTGGGAGGGCTTTTCCAGCCTCAGGGATACTGGGATTCCATGATTCTGGAGCCTGACTTTGTCCTCTCCATGCCCTAGGACCATGTCTGGACGCAGGCTGCGGGAAGCTGTCAAAAGTGTGAGTTGCTGAGGTTTCCCCAGCTCACGTCACCTCTGCAACTTTTCCTTTCCTGAGCCTCCTGGTTCTCCCTCGTCCCCTCCTAGCTGGGCTCACGGGGCTCGTGTCCCACAGATGTTTCCTGCTCCCACTTGCTTCAGACAGATTTTCCATGTGCTTCCTGACAGGCAGGAGAAATGAATATCCTCCCGAAACACCAAACGATCGCGTTTCAATCCATTAAGCCAATTCCACAGGGATCCAGGCACAACTGGTGCCAGCAGGAGTTTGGTTCTGGGATGGAGGGCTTCAGCTCCTTAATCCCTACCAGGATTTTGCAACATGAGAACAATTGCAAAAAATATGGCAAAAGTATTTTTTCCATTTGATTGACACATCCTGGCTGCAGCCTGAATAAAATCCCAGTCCCAGATGCCATCTCCACAATCCACTGAGCCTTTCTCACCCTTATGTCCCTGATTTTTTAGGAGTATACAGACATCAGCTTCCAAAAAAACCCCCTAGATTTACTGGAGTGTGAGGTCATTTGTCCTCTTTATTTGGGGGGAATGGATATGAGGCGTTAAAAAAGGCAAATTGCACTTGTAGGTTTGCATTGCTGAGCATCCAGCCCCCTTCCCACCACAGCTTTGTATCCTGTCCTGGTAAATAACAACAACAACAACAACAACAACAACAACAACAACAACAACAACAGTAACAACAACAACAACAATAATAAGAATAAGAATAAGAATGTCAAAGACCATAACAATAATAACAATATTGCTATAACAACAACAACAATAATAACAACAATATAGCTGTGCATTAAGCAGTTGTTTCAAGGTAAGGGTTTTATTTGCTTCCTTAGGAATTTGATTCCCGTGGGACACCAGGGATGAACGTTGTGATTGCAGGCCTGTGCAATGTCTACACCCACTACATCACCACCTATGAGGAATACCAGGTGAATGTTAAAATTGTGGATTGAAGCTGTCTAACTGAGTTCAGTTTTTGGCTACATGGGCTGATAATTTGTGTGAAATTATGTGTGTTTAGAGTTCTTTTCCTTTGCCACAAAAATGGGCAAGGAGGACGGGGAGGGAAGGTTGGAAGAACTGGGATTGGAAGAATCCCACCCCAAAAAGTTGGAGGGGGAGGCAAGCTGCATCATAAGCCTTTAAAGGAGGGTAAAAACTGGTAGTTGGAAGAGCAAAGAGGGTAAAAACTGTGATAACTGGAAGAGCAAACAGGCCCTTCCTGTTTGCAACAGGCTGGAGAATGAGGAGTAACCTGAAATTGCAGCAGAAATACTTTGGCAAGTGTTTGGGGCTGTCTCCTTGTCAGAAAGAGAGTAAATCACCCCACTGCCAATGCTCAGCTGGGTGGGATGGGATGTGCAAACCCCTCGGGAGCCCTCCCAACCCTCCTTTCCCAAATCTGTCCTTTCCAGGTTCAGCGGTACGAGGCTGCCTCCACTATCTATGGGCCGCACACCCTTTCTGCTTACATCCAGCTGTACAGGGGCCTGGCCAAGGCTATTGCTCTGGTAAGCAGCATTTCCCACGTGCCCCAGGCTGCTGGGGACACCTAAATCCTGGCAGTGGTGCTGGCTGCTCCTCAGAGAGGCCACACGACTGCTGTCCTCTCCTTTCTCTTCAGAAACCGCTTCGAGAAACATTATGTGGTATGAAAATAACTCCTGTAATGGGGGGTCTGACGCCACTTGAGAAATTCTGGGGCTTTTGCAGCTCAAAGTGCAGGAAATCAGCACCTCCAGCCTTCCAGCACTGCCTGAAGTTGCTGTTTTTCTACAAAGGAAAAGAATCTGCTACGTTTTTGCCGTACCTGGCAGTGCCCACTGTCACTGTGACCGTGTGAACGGGCATGAGCTGTGGGCAGGAATATCCCGGGATATTCGAGGGGCTGGGTTTAGGAGACCCCAGCAACAGGGCAGCAGGTGTCCTGCAGGGATTGCTCCCGCAGGCAGAGCACAGATGGAGGTCCTCTGCTTCGCTTTCACGCTCACTTTATTATTCCTACAATCTGTGCGAGCAGCGGCTGGGAGGCGGAGCCGGAGCAGCGCCGTGGATCCTCAGGGAATCCTGCTTATCCGTGTGGATGTCTAACGAGCACATCTTCCCTCTCCCAGAATGCCACCCAGGATCTGCCCCGCGGCCCAGAGCCCCCACTTTTCAACGTCACCAGCCTGACCCTGCTGCCTTCCCTGAGCGCCGAGAGCGCGCCGGCCGGTAAAGCTTTCGGGGATGTGCTGGAAGAAGTGAGACCGGAGTACCAAGAGGTGAGAGCTTCAGGGAGTCACAGGAACCTGTCTGGGAAATGGCTTTGAAGTTCTTACCCCTCACCCCACAGGTCTGTGGGTGGTGGTGCCCTCAGAACAAACGGGTCTCGTCTCTCTGCTGGGCACGGCTGAGAAGGCAGGGACAGAGCATTTCCATGCCAGTGCCACCGTGCTGAATGGGAATAAAATGGGTGAATAAAGGGGAAAATGAGAACCCTTCATTCAGCACAAAGCAGATTTCCCCTTCTGCTTCAAAACAAAATAGCAGTTGATTAAGTAGGCAAACACTGGGCAGCGATTTTTTACAAGCAGCAATCAGGTCGCCTCTGACGCCTCTGCTGTGGAATGTAAATGAAATGAAATCAGAATGTCAGAAATGGTTCTGTTTTCAGTGCTCAGTGTTTAGATAAGACGTTCAAAGCAAGGGCTTTCCTCTCACTGCTGTCTCCAGCAGCAAGGCAGGGAGGCATTCTGAAAAATCTCCCTTATTTCCTCCCTTTTCTACGTGCAGTGGTGGAGTTTATCCAGCAAGCAGGACGAGTGGAATGGCACAGCCCAGAACACCAGTTCAAAGCATAAACTGTCCACTGCTCTTGCCACAAGTGAAATTATAAATAATTTAAAACAACAACAACAAAGAAACACCACAAAAAACATCAAATGGCCTCTTCAAAGGATGCTCTTGATGCGCTGCTCAGCCTTTAATACAAATCTCAATTTCCTCCCCAGAGAGAAGTTGCTGAAGTGACTTTTGTGGGTGCAAACCCCAGGACCTCTGCAGAGAACGGGGTAAATGTGATGGAATGATGCTGGAATTGGGGTGGTTGGGATCAATGGACATTTGGGCAGGGTTTCTTTGCTTTGCTGGGAGACCAGAGGAATGCTCTGTGCTTTGGGAATCCGCAGCACCAGAAAGCTTTTGGGGCAAAGAAGTGAATTTGGGCTGTTTATGATCTCTTTATATTACTGAAGTTGAGCCATGTTGTGTGTTAGGCCAGGCACTCTTTGTTGGTGTCCAGGGCAAAGCTGGTCTCTAATTTCCATCCTGCCAGCCCGCTGCTTTATTTTAACAAAACAAAGGAGCTTAGAAAAGCTCTTAATTCATCCCATCACTCACCTTGCACAGGCATTGGCGCTGCCCACTCTCTTTTTGCAGGTAAATCCTTCAAATCATTTCTCAGCCTCAGTTTGGCAGTAAAATACAACATTTTTGCCAGTAACTCCCCCATTTGCCAGCAAAGCATGAGGAAGCACAGTCCCTTCCCCGGTTTGGAGTGCCACAGAAGGTGGGGACGTGCCTGTGCCTTTGGTGTCTGCCTAGCTCTGGTGTTTTTATTCCAGACTGAGCATAACTTCCTGATGGTGGAGAGGTACTCCAACATCTCCATCAGCTGGCGTGCGGTGCTGAACGACGCCTCCTGGGACACCAGGTGGGTGCCCTGGGCAATTTCCCCATCCCACAGAGTGCAGGGAGTCATTCCAGTCTAACCTGAAGGGCCTCATTCCAGGGCTCCCAAGCCCAGGCTGGTCTTGGCCCTGCAGGTGATGCTCTCTAGGGGAGGATCAGCCTATGTTTGGGGTGTTAATTTGGCAAAACTGGTGTTTTCCTTGGCGCCAGAATCTGGCATGGAGGCTTGTCAATTTGGGAAAGACAGGAATTACAGCAGGTTTGTGGTCCAGCTTGCTCCTAGCCTATATCCACCCATCTGTCACACTGTGAGGGTGAATAAGATGCCAAAGAGAAACCAGGAGAGACTCCCAGGGAAGAACTGGCCAGATTTATCGTGTGGCATAAACAGACAACAATTTTAAACAGTTTCAAAGAAAAGAAAGTTAAGGGTATGGATGTCAGCCTTCAGGAAAAGTATCCTTGCAGCAGCAAGGCTGGTGTCACCTCTCAGAGCTGTAGTTTAATCTTCATCACCTCCCTCAGAGCTGGCTAAAACAGGTGATGTGTGGAGTCCGGAGGCTGAGCGTTCTCTGAGTTTTGGGCTTGAGCAGAAAGGATTTTGCACAAGGAGTGTGTGACAGGAAATGGGCTTTTGATGTGGAAATGGGTGCCAGAAGTCCTGAGCTCAGCAATTACGGACTTTGTGATTTTAGTGGATATTCACCCTCTTGATTTAGCTCTGCCCCTGCACAGGGAGGAGCTGACAGATGTTGCTCTCAGAGCTGATGCTCCAGGGAGCTGTAAATGTAGGAACACACCGGTTCAAATATTCTCCATCTACAAACAGGACCAGTGACTTTTTTTCCTGTGTTCCCAGACATTTTCCAGCTTTGACTCATTCTGGTTTGGCTTGTTGGCTGCTGCTCTGATAGCCTGAATGTGTGAGGGAAGGTTAAAAGAAAGGGAAGGGTAAAAGAAAGGGAAGGCTAAAAGAAAGCAAAGGGTAAAAGAGGTTAAAAGAAAGGAGAGGTTGAAAGAAAGAAGGGTAAAAGAAAGGAGAGGTTAAAAGAAAGGAGAGGTTAAAAGAAAGTGAAGGGTAAAAGAAAGAGGTTAAAAGAAAGGAGAGGTTGAAAGCAAGGGAAGGTTAAAAGAAGCTCTTAACCTACACTTGCCTGGAGTGCCTTCATCTCACGGCACGCAGTGAGCTCCAGTGAGAAGTAGATTTCCTCACTGCCCGCAGTTTCGGGCCTGTTTTCCAGGTTTTACTGGAGCAAAGGATCCCGAGGCCAGAGCAACGTGACCATCGAGTGGCACATCCCGGCTGGCACGGAGCCGGGCGTGTACCGGCTGCGCTACTTCGGGCACTACAAGAAGAGGGTGTCCCTCCTCCGCACCATCACGGTGCCATTTGAAGGCTCATCCTCAGCGTTTCGAGTCACAGCCCCATAGGTGATGCTGTTCCCTGCAGGAATGATCTCCTTGAGCAGTAGATTTGATATCTGGGCTGTGCAGGGGTTGGGCTTGGATGATTCTTGTGGGTCCCCTCCAACTCCAGGCGATTCCACGGTGTTCTGGGAGGGCTTTTTTGTGGCTCTGGACATCACTGCTGCCCCTCGAGTGCTGCTGCTCGTCCTTTGCTGTGCAAAGCTCAGCTTCCTGGGAAGTTTTGGCTTTTCCCTGCAGTTCAGTCTCCTCATGTGTCCTCCTCAGCCAAGTGGCTCCTGTCCTGGCCAGACCTGGTTGCAGCTGATTCTTATTGTAATAAAAGATGTACCTTCTTCTCTAGTCATTAAAGTATTGATGATGAATAGGCTCTCCCGGAGGGAATCAGATGGAAATCAGTGAGAACTGAATTTATCAGTTAAAGCTGTGCGTGAGGCAACCCTGGACAGCCCCCAGCCTGCTTTGTTGGAGCATCAGGAAGGACCCAAGGGCCACCCAGAGTCACCTGCAGGTGGGTCACCAGAAGGGTTTGTGGTCCCTCTTCAACCCACACGCGAGTTCATCCAAGCACAGAGTGAAGACACCATTGCAGGGTACAAGGACAGTGCCCAAACCCGTTGGCTGAAAGGGTTTCACCACAGAAAAGTCCCCGGGAATGTAGAGGATCTTCCCAGGAGCATTTCAGAGCTGCCTGGACAAAGCCATGACCACCCTGACCCAGTGCTGGTGGCAGGTCTCTCCTGAGCTCCCACTGCCTCCCACCAGCAGTGCCACGGGCTGCCAGAAGTAGGGACATCTCTAAATCTCTTCTGACCTCTGTGAACTGGGGGCCACAGGGAGAAGGAAACATATTTCAGGTCTGGGTTTAGGATTCTTGTAGGGCCTGACAGCTAAACAACTGTAAATGTTTAATAAGCTGCAATAATGTGTACCAGTTTTGTATGCAATCTCCTTAATTCTTCAGAGAATCATCAATCAGATAATTTTGCCTCTCTTTAAAATCAGCAGGAGAGGATGAATTATTCATCTCCAACCAGCTGCAATCAGTCTCAGAGATCCCCATCCGGAGGAGCTCAAAGCAGTCGCAATACTGAGTCAGGAAAAAGAGAGAGCTTTGAAAGAACATCCCTGGGAATCAACTCCCTGGAGATGCCCCTGATGTCCCGTCCTAAAAACTCCCCCAGCCACTCCACTAACAGCAGGGGTTTTCAATAGTACACGACATGCTTAAGCAAGCCAAGTTGAATTGCACAATTAAAGGTTTACCCTCTAAGCCACGAACATCTGGCCCCAAAAAAGAGTTTTTAGGAAGCTGGGGGTTCCCATGGGAGAGGACGTGTTGCAAGCCAGGATTAGGGTATCTGGAGAGTGCCCCCATGCCCCAGAGCAGGTCCCCTTGTGAAACACCTCGTGTTTATTTGGCTGTCACCGGTGGGAACAGGATTTTGAAGTTTCGGGGGCGTTTTTGGGGGGAATTTCATAATATTTTGTGGAAATAGGAAATTGTCTGGGAGACACGCCCTTGGTTTTACTTGCCCTTTAACAGCGCCGTGGCTGTCGGCAGGCAGTGGCCAGCAGCCCCTTCCCTGCTCCCTGCACGCCTTTTCGGGATGCTGTGCCTGGATCCAGCAGCCACTAGGTGCCAGTGCTGTTTTGCGCGAGAACGAGCTCGAGCCAAAGCCTAGAGAAAAAGAATTTTTCAGGAATTTGGCCACCTCGCCAGCTGTTAAATATAGCACTCACTACTGCTCGCAGTTGCTCGTCCCTCTCCCGGGCTGCTCTCCCTCGACGTGGAGCCATTTGTGCCCTGCTACGTGCTGGGGAGAAGGGCAGAATTCCACCTCGGTTTTATTTTTGCTGTCGTGGGATATAAACTGCCGTGAGCTCGGGAAACTCGTGTGCCTGCAGGCCGAGCTCCTGTGCACGCCACGGCCGCCCTGCCGCACATCCTGCCCCTTCCCGATTTAGGAGATGCCAAATTGGGATCTGACCCCAGGCGCTGCGGGGAGAGGGGAGAATCCTCTGCTGTCTCGGGGCTTTGATGCTGGATTTGGGATTGGTTGGATCCTGTGGTTGTCTGGGGCTTTTCCCAGCATCCCACCGAGGGTATTTGTGTGCAGCCTACCTGCAGCTCTCTGGTGTTTGACGTCTCCACAGCCAGGGCTGTGTGTATGCGAGGTGGGGATGGGGACCAAGGAATGGCACTCTTCCAATGTCTGTTCCTGAAACAGCCCCAAATCTGGCTGGGCACAACACTGTGGATAGCTGGAACCAGGCCAGGACAGGTCTCTGGGCACGGAGAGGAGTTTGAGGTGTCCAGGGAGAGAGCAGTCCACCCCAAAGGACAGGGCTTGGTGGGCAGGGGCTGTCTAAGCCCCCACCAGCACTTGAAAAAGGACAGCTGAGAACAGGAATTTTATGCAAGACTCAGATTTTGGGGGACACAACAGTTTGCAACCCTTGGAAGAAAGGAACATCCCATCAGAGCACCACGAGCAGCACCAGGGACAGGCTGACCCCCAGTCAGTGACCAGCAGGGACTGGTGACCCCTGACTGGGATGTCACCTTCAAAGGTTGGTTGGTTTGGGGTTTTTTTTTCCCAAAAAGGGGAAATCCAGGTAGGTATGTGATAGAGAGATGAGATGAGATGAGATGAGATGAGATGAGATGAGATGATATGAGATATGAGATATGAGATATGAGATGATGAGATGATCCCTGGGAAATTTAGCTGGGAAAAGGGAACCATGCAAGCTCCAAGGTAAAGCAGATCCCTTCCAAAGTCACATTGTCCTATGGACTGAGGGGGTTTCAGTGGGACCATGAGAGCTCCCCTGGGGGATGTTCCAGGGTCTGGCCAGCTCCAACCATGGAGCTGTGTCACCCTCAGAGATGTTTCATTCTCGCTCTGCACTCAGATGAGAGGCCCTGTGTTGTAGAGAGCTCTGGGAAAGTGCTGGCTGGAAGGAGGGAGATGGCAAATGCAGTTTTTGTACTTCCTGCCCTGCCAGCAGTCAAAGATGAGGCCATCTGCTGATTTTTCTGGGCATTGATCTCATCACTTGCACCTCAAACTTGTCTCAGACTCGTTGGTGGAGGCTGGATGTGGTTTTTGGCTTTGCCTTGCTCTCCGCTGGGAGCCCACATCTTTACAAATGGGAAAAAATGTTTTCTTTGAGTCGGTCTGTGGAGTTTGAGACTCCTTGGAAGATCATCCTTGCTCCCCAACACTGACCAGCCAGCTGCTGCTGAGCAAAGAGGGAATCTCGGCCGTGCGAGGGGGGAAAAGTTACAGCACAAAAGCAAATTCTCCATTGCCCTGGTTTCGGAGGAAATGAAAGCAGGACAGCGGGAAAAGCTAATGAGGGAAAATAATAGAGCTGGCAGAGCTGCTGGAGCCCAGAGCACAGCTGACCTCTTTGGAAGAACAATGTCGAGCTATTTTGGCAAAACCTCTTCTGGAGTAGCAGGGAGGCCTTGGGTTATCAGCAGCAAGGTACCAGAGCTTCTTCCCCCCATTTCCTGGGCTCAGGATCTCTCTGGAAAGCTGCAAACCCAGAACTCCTCGTCCCAGGAATTGCTGTTTCTCAGTTGTTTAACTGTGATGGTCTTCCAAGGAGCAGGGCCTTGTCTCAAAAAAGATTTACCTCTTGGTGACCTGGCAACAGGCTCTTCTCAAGGGGCCAGTCCCCCACAGCCCTAAATCATGGATCTCCCAATTTACCCCTTATTTTTGCATGGTGCTGTCTCACTATTGACATCACCCCCCAAAAAATCTCCACTGGGATCAGGTAAGGAACAACCACCACTGTAATAAATTCACAGCAAACCCAGTTCCTGCAGCACTGACAAGTAAAGAAGGACTGACCAGAGGGGTGCTGGGAAAAGAGGCCAACCCCCTGATTTTTCACTTGGAAGTGCAGAGGTACAAAACTGCTGATTTTCTGCTGCGTGTGCTTGGCGAGGGTCACCAAAGTGCACGTGGAAAACACCCCTGAACAGCTTGTGACCCTGCCTGGGTGACCTGGGATCGATCCCTCTGGAGCAAAGTGTGCTCCTGTTTACCACGGGCGTATAAAAGGACTGAGGCTTGTGTTTAAAAAGTTTTAATGATATTTCAAAGTCCAGCGAATGTCCTCGGATTACTCTAAAATCACAGAGTTGCTTCACAGAATTTAGTCCCGCTTCTAATTTGTAACGGGTGGTTGAGATGCCATTTTCCCCATCATTCCCTTTAAACACACATGATTGTCCTCCAGTAAATGGAAATGGTGATTTTTCGCTACACTTCACAGTGTTAAAACTCTATACAAACCTTGTACTACTCGTACAAAAATAAGTGCTTCATGCACACATTTTTAATACTGCTTCTTGCCCTTTGCTTTGACATCTTTCTGAACTTATATAAATAGCTGAAAAAGCAGACTAAACTTACTGAACGTGGAAAGTGAGAAACACTTCCTGCCAACGGTTTGAGAGACACTCCTGGCTACGTTCCTCGTTGGCAAACACCACTTAGAGACAGAAGAGAAAAAAAAAAAGCCACGAAATCTGTAACACTCTCGGTTATTGGGCCCTCTGTGACCGGCTTTGTCCTTTGCTGCGAAGCCAAGCGTGGCCAGCAGCAGCCACAGAGGGCTTGTAATACCTTTAGGGTCACCCTAACGAGCTACTTCATAAATAGGAGGGGTCTAACGGGACCTCAGGCTGTACAGCTTGTGGGGTTTGTTCCACTCTGGGGGAAGCCGAGTCGGGAGAGGAAACGCTCGGTTCCTGCAGCCGCCACCTTGGCACAGACCCTCGTGCTTTGCACAGCTTGGGGGATGCGCAGGAAAAGCTCCCCTGGGAATGGCTTCTGCTCTGCCACATCCCAGCATCTAGACCAGGTGAAAAAATCCGGGGCCAGATCTGCTGGGTATCTGTCAACCCAGCTGCAAATTCTTCCTCCCAGAAGGGTTTTTTTTTTTGTCGTCCTGGACTGAAGAAATTCAAGTTTCCTTTAGTGTGCATCACTGCATAGGGTTTATGATACAGGATTAACGCTGCACTGGATTCCTCCTTTCCCTCCACAGCATCATTACCCCTGCCTCCATCTCGTGGCAAGAATAAATGGATAATGCCCCCCTGCTGTACACCAAAGGGTGCTCCCAGCATCCCCACAGGGTTCAAACACAACACCAACTCTGCTGCTCTCCAAAATAAGAGGTGCCTTTACTGCTGGCGTGAACCCTCTTCCACTAAATTAATTTTTGCTGGAATCAGAGCAGGCAGCAGCCTTGATTTAATGTGTAAAGCCAGGCAGGGCTCTTTCCAACCTGGGAAAACGTTCTTTGGATAGAATTTTATTCCTGTCGAGGTGCCTGCTATTACTGGGCCATGCCTGTGAGCTCTCGTGCTCTAATTAAGCAGAGAATTGGCCTTAATGAATAGCACTTTTCTGCTCCTCAGGCGTAAAAGTTTCCCTGTTTTTCAGTGAATGTGCCATTCAATGGGAAGTGCACAAAAATACACCGGGATTTGCTGATTTTTGGATATGGCTGGGAGGGAGCAAAGTAAGAGGGAAAACTCTGCTGAATTCTTGTGCCTTGCTTTAAAAATAAAATTAGCATGGAAACCAGTTAAAAGTTAGCCTCTGAGGCTGGGCACAAATGTTTAGGATAAATGATTTTTTGCCTTGGCTGTGCCAGGAAGAATTTCAGAGAGCTTTGAGATGTCCCGTGCTGGTGGCGCGGGGGGATCAGGGGCAGGGAGAGGCAAACCTGAGTGGCCAAGGGGCACCTCTGCTCTGCCTGGCCTGGGAAACTTTGGGATGGATGGATGGATGGATGGATGGATGGATGGATGGATGGATGGAGGAGAAATCCTGATGCATGGAGGGGTTTGCCGGGCCCCCCCATCCTTCCCCAGTCCCGGTCACAACAGCCACGGGACCAGCTGTTTTCAGCACAGGTTGTTGCTTGTAAACACACACACAGTAGGTGTATAAATATATATATATAAAAATATACATATACACCTGAGAACCTCTCATTTCCTGGGCTGAGCTTTTGCTTTCTAGTGCGAAAATCTGATTTCTGCATGATTTTTTCTTGTTTCTCCTTTCCCCCCCACCGCTAAATATCCCGTTACAAACCTAAAGACCTACGAGACTGAAACTCCGACTAAAATTAACCTTAGGCCGCGGATTAGCTTAAAATCATGAGGGCATAAGAATTACCAGACTGAGATCGGTTTTCTTTTCCTTTCTGCCTGTGCTGGGAATTTTAGGGAATTTGGTTAAAAGGCTCCATAGCCGTCGCTCCGCGCGGCGACAGCGAAGGCAGGGTAGGCCTCGTAGGTGGCATACGTGGCCAAATCTTGTCCCATCGTCACTGCCTGCTTGAGCTGAGTGGCTGTGACAGTGGCAGCTGCGTTAGCAATGGTGTATCCTGGAGGGAAAAAGAGAAGGAAAACCCGCGGATCAGTGAAAATCCGTTCCAAGCTCACCGTCGCCCGCGAGGTTTTGATGGGACGACTTCCGACGGGAATGGCTTGGGCAGCAGTGAGTTTGTTGGTGGGAATCATGTAAATAAATTAACTCGTAGGAAAATCATGTAAATAAATTAACTCATAGGAAAATGAAAGCGTTTCCTCACCCGTGATTTGTTAAATGCGGTGCTGGAACAACGCCCCTCTCTGTCGAATATTTTTTCCTCAGGTTTTGATTATTTCTGAGCTAATGTTGAATATTTTTTCCTCAGGTTTGGATTATTTCTGAGCTAATGGTGCTCTGGACAAGTGCCCCCCTGCATGGCATGAGGAGGGCAAGGAAACAACCTAAAACAGGGGAAATTTGGGCAGGATTCGTAGAGAAAATACAGCTCTGATCCCTTCACAGCCAAAACAGACAGTTCAGGACAGCTGTGGCAGGGAAACTCCCTCAGTGCAACAGCAGGGAGAAAATATTTAGTAGACAGGATTTTTTGGTTTTTTCCCATCGGTTTCTAATGGAAAATGTGGTTTCAACACTTCCAAAATTTCCATGGGAAGATGTGAGCGTTGCTATTTGAGAATGAATCACTGGGAAAACAGCATCATTTGGGGTCGGTTCCTCTGAAGGCAGGGCACAGCAGCTCGTCAACCAGACCGCAGTGTTTTGTTGTAAAAGAATCAGGAGTCAGGACAAAGCCTAATTTTGGGAAGAGCAGCTGTATATCCATCAGATCTGCTGGACCAGGCTCTGCTGCCACACTGCATCCCCCAGGATCCTGTCTGACCAGGTGGGCAATGAGATCAACTCAAGGGCAGCCAGAGGCAAGGTCCTCTCGGTGGGGGAATGGAAATGCTGGGCAACGGGGAGCGCACATTGCCTCGTTGGAGGTGTCACTTTGGGGAAAAACATGAGGAATTCCTTACAACTTGAATATTGTGGCTGTCCAGAGTATTTTCTCTGCACCAGCAAAGCCTGGGGCAACGTTTCAAGCAGGAATTGAGAAATCTGGGACTCAAGGCACATCTGCCACCATCAGGAGAGAAATGAGCTGCGACCTGGGCATGGCCTGAGCCGAGCTTTAGCAAGCCCTGACCAAGGACCAGTGTGTGCTGATAGCAGCGACTTCAGTGCATGTCCATTTGCCAAGCTCCCGAGACAAATAAATAAGGGTGGATGAAAGAAAAGGAGAGCTGCTAATTAAGCAGTAAGTGGGGGCTGGATTCAATAAAGAGCCCATTTGGTTTCCACGCTGCGGAAGCTGCACAAGCCCAGACAAATTGATTTTTCTGTGGCTTTTGTGGACTCCTGTGGCAGGAAGCCGGATAGATGTTTTATTTTTTTTTTTTTAAATCCATCCTTGAGACACTCCAAACAACTCAGTAGTACTGACTAATGTGTTCCTCATGTGCAGCTTGGCTCTCCATCAGAGCTACCGTCATGCTGGAGAGCACAGCAAATGTAATTCCTGTGTTTTCCACGACTTCCCAAGCTGTTTCGGGCAGTTGTGAGAGCTAGTGAGTATGAATTCTCAGACTGGGAGAAAAACCTTCCATGGGGGTGTGAGAGCTGGGATCAGATCCAAACTTTCATGGCCACGTCATTTTTTTGGCAGATGAAGCCGTAAGCGTTGGTTCAGAAGGAGCTGGGGGTGTTGGGGGAGGACGGAAGGACCAGGAATCCATCAGTGTCCTTGCAGGGAGGAGGATCTCCATCCTGGTGGCATCAGGGCCATGGAGGGGACTCACCCCAGATGTGGCACTGGGGACGCCAGCTTTGCGTCCTGCATCGTTTCTGGGGCTCCCAGTTGAAGGAGGCATTCAAAAACTGGGAGGAGTGGAGGGCAGGTGTGGAGCCGGGATGGGCCTCTGGATGCTGGGATTCCCTGCCCTTGGACACAGTCCCACCTGGGGCACTGACCTGAGGGGTTGGGGTTGGAGCAGAGCCCCCCACCCCAGTGCCCCCAGCCTGAGATGCTCTGTGGTATGGACACAGAAATTTGGGTGGTTCTGGGATAGAGATAAAATCCTTTATAGGCAATGAACTGGCACAGGGTGCCCAGAGAAGCTGTGGCTGCCCCTGGATCCCTGGAAGTGCCAGGGGCTCGGATGGGGCTTGGAGCAGCCTGGGATAGTGGAAGCTGTCCCTGCTCATGGCAGGGGGTGGAATTATGTGAGCTTTAGGGTCTCTTCCAATACAAACCAGTCTGGAAGTCTCTGATAAAGCTGCCAGAACACAAGTAACACGAGCCACTGTGCGGGAGCGCAACCAGGCCAGTCCTCAGCGGCCAAAAGCTGCTTCATTCTTCACACCCACAAGGAAGCGGCAGGAAAAATGTCATTCCAGGAGCCCCTTGCTCTATGGACCTGCCCATACCTGGAAAAGCTGGCGCTGCAGGAGGCACCTCTGCCCCCTCCACGGGGATGCCCAGGGTCTGCAGGGTGTACTCCGCCGCGTAGGTCTTGGCCTCGTCGACGTAGGCGCTGAGCTTGGGCGGCGTGAAGGGGTGTCTGTGAGGACAGCACAAAGTGAGCTGGGTTTGCTTTCCCCAGGGCTTTCCTGCGAGATGCTGTGATCCACTTAGAGCTGGCATCAGCCCACTCAGCAAATGGAAGCATCGTTCCCTGTGCTGGTGCATTAACAGAGCTGCTCCTCTCCGAGCCGTCTGGTTCCTCGCTGAGGTTATCGACCCCGGCTCTCGGTTTGGACACGACGTCCCGGCAGAGTTTGTTGTGCTTTTCCAATCAAAAAAAAAAACCCTGCTACGCTTTTTCTTTACGATGCCCAGCCTGGGTTTTTCTTTAGAATACCCAGCAAACAGCGGTTTAGGTCAGAAATGTTTAGAATCATATTTGGAGCTGAAACATCAGCTTGTTCCTTCATTTCCCCGCAAGGGCTATCATTTGCTTTCATTTTGTACAAAAAAAAGCACCCTTTTGCCTGATCGTGTCTGGCTTTCTGTGATGTTTGCACCAACAGAGAGAGCACCAAGCATGGCAGACAGCAGTTAATTATGGTTTGTGGAGGTTTTCTCCCTATTTTTTTTAAAGTATTTCTATATATAATTATATAAACGTATATAATATATAACTATACATTTAATCAATATTCTAAAATATATTCAATCAATATTTCTTAAAATAAAAGGAAATGGAGACCTGTGCGATTGTGACTTCGAGGACAGTTGTTAGCTAAAATATCATTTAAAAAAATAAAGCCTAAGCCTCAGAAACCTTCCAAAAATGACGTACATGGTGGGGTTCTGGCTGGCGAGGGCAGGGATGGTGATTTTGTAGAGGAAGAGCTGTCTTTGATCCTGGCCGATGGCAGAGTGCAGCTGGTACACAGGCTGTCCCCAGTTGTTTTTCTGGCAGATTTCTTCTAAGATCTAGAAGGGAGAGAAAAAAAAAAAAAAGGAATTTGTGCTGGGGTTAATTGCTGTGCAGAAGCTTCCTCGCCCAGCTCCAGCCCCTGTGCTGAGCAGCTGCCTTCCCTCAAAGGGCTTTCAGGGAGTCCTGGCAGCTTCCTCAAAGCTTAGCAAAAAATACAAAATGAATGGCAGACAGGATACTGCGTCCACCTTGAAGTGCAAGATTCATCTAAAAGCTTTATACTCTAAGATCTGTTTTAATTCCTGAAATTATTCCCTGTTCAACTGGGCATCCGTGTCCTTTGGCTGATTGGATTATTTCAGTGTGGTTTTCTTTGGGTCCTCCTCAGGAGCTCTGGCTCGTGGATTTCTGTTTCAGAGGACTAAAGCAACTCGGGTTGCATTCATCTTCTCTGCTGTGCTGCCTCCCTGGCTTAGTGGGTTACAGAGCACAACAAGTCCAGATAGGCGGCTTTTTAAAAAGAAAAAAGGTTGTGTTTCCATCCAATTAATTCTGTGGGCTTCAACAGGCGATTGCAGCTTTTGAAATGCTGAACCACGCTGCCCTCGGCCTTAGCACAGCTGATCCCCCGGTAATTGGGCATTGCTGGCCAGAAACACTCTTGCTTTGGCTTTGGATCCCAGGGTTTTTGACCCACTGGCTGTGTGCTGTCCCAGCTGGCTTTGGACACCTTCCATTAAACCAGGGTGCTCTGACCTGGCCTTGAGCATTTCCAGGGATCCAGGGGCAGCCACAGCTGCTCTGGGCACCCTGTGCCAGGGCCTGCCCACCCTCCCAGGGAACAATTCCTTCCCAATATCCCATCCATCCCTGCCCTCTGGCACTGGGAACCCATTCCCTGTGTCCTGTCCCTCCATCCCTTGTCAAGAGTCTCTCTCCATCTTTCTTGCAGCCCCTTCAGGCCCTGGAAGGCCACAATTAGGTCACCCTGGAGTCTTGCTGTGGTCTGCCTCATTTACAGTTTACACTTCAATGGATTTAAAATTAAAATGTAAAATTTAAACCTCAGTGCTGCTTTTAATTTTGCCACCACAGCTCCAGCTGAAGTTCAGTGTCTTGCAGTGTGAAATGCTTCATTACGTAGTTCAGTTCTCAATTACAACTGTTCAATTTTCACTGTGGCAAACACTTGTTCCCTGCTGTCCCAACTCCTTTATAGGTCGGTTTCATAAAAATGAATTTCGGCTGCCCTAAGGCCCTGCAGAACCACTCCAGGGATTTCACACCTCTAGTGGAAGGTGCCCCTGCCCATGGCACGAGCTGGAACTAGGTGAGCTTTAAGATCCCTTCCAACCCAAACCATTCTGTGATTTGCTGACAAAATAGAGTAAGGGGACTTTTGCAGGAGGGAAAAAAATCCCACTATCCAGTTTTCTGGGAGAAAACAAGGATGTTTTCACAAACTTTGGCAAACTGGATGCTGTGGAAATTGAAGTGTTAAAAGGCAAAGACATGCTTCAAAAGTCAGGGTGAAGCTGGTTTCTTGTGGTGCTCTGGACAATGTAAGGGGAAAAGAGTTACTGCCAGAGCTGGACATTCAGAAACTCAGGGAATTTATTCTGGATTTCTCCTCAGCCCTCATCCATCCATCTGCACCAACATGCACAACCGAATCCAAAGCCCCCCTGAGAGTTTCTGCACTAGGCTGGGTTATGCCAACACTTCTTTCCCCATAAATGACGTGAAAACATGCACTATTTTTCTGTAAATGTGCATTGTCCCAATTTTTCTCCCTTCACCAGGAAGGAGACAGGGCAGCAGGAATATCCCTTGTTCCCTGGTGAAGCCCCAGGTGATGCATTTTATGTATGAAACCCATTGTGGGTGGGAATTCCTTTACCCGCGGTGCTTCTATGGCGCGACAGCCAGAACTGGATTTAGGCGTTTATGACAACTCTCCTCCGAGGCCGATGATGATCTTAAAGTTCCCCTCCGACCCCAACCATTCCATAATTCCATGAGAGTGGGCAAGGCAGGTGGATATTGCAAGATGCAACCGGTACTGCTCATTTTTTAACGTCTCTTGAGACACGAGGATGGATTTCTTTACCAGGCCCAGGAGCAGATTCAACAAGGGGCCCATTTTCCCAACACAGCCCCGGGGATATGGGCGCTCTTTTGGGACACGTACCTGAGGGGCGAGTTTGATCCCTTGGGGCTTTAGTGTGACGTGGTTCATGGGGGTGAGCTCCATCCCTGGCAGGAGGTCGTAGAGCTTTTCCTCTCCCCTCTTGTCTCCCTTGAGGTGGTATCCGCGCCCCAGGCCCGGGTACGCCAGGTAGCCGCGGCCTCCCAGGCCTCGGACGCCCGCAGCCCCTACAGGTACATTCATGTAAATTTCTAGGAATGTAAGAAGGCATTAAACTGAATCAAATCACGGGAAAAAGGACCCTGATTCTTGCTGAAATGGAAAAGTTAGCCCCGCTTGCTGGGATTGGGAAGCAGGCGGGCAGGAGGCCCCACAGCCTGGTGGTGGGATAACAGAGGTTTGACACTGACACCCGTTTTTGGATAGGTGAGGGGTTTGGGGGAGAAACTGCTTCTTTCTGCCCATTTTGCATCTCCTCTGGTCAGTTTTGATTTCAGGACAGCTTTTTACCCAGCTTTGTAGCTGGAAGGCAGAGAAGGGACAGCTGACACCTTTTGTTACCCACCAGTGTAATTTCACCTTCTTGAAGAATTCATGGCTTACACAATTTCGTCCCTATATGAACAAAAATCCTTTTTGGTTTTCCCCCATTGCACTTCCATTTTCTCCTCAGGGAACCCTACTTGGGAGTCTGGGGAGACCACAAGGCAAGAGACAGGTAGGGGGTTATCCCATCTGTTCCTTTCCTAATGCAACCTTCAGAGGAGCTGGTTCACCCGTGTGAGGAAAAACTTGAGGAACAAGGGATATTCCTGCTGCCCTGTCTCCTTCCTGGTGAAGGGAGAAAAACTGGCCACCATGATCCTTGCCAGGCCTACCAGGGTGCCACACAGGGTCCCAGCCTGCTGTGGGACCTGGCCTGGGGACACAAGGCATCATTTTTGGAAGGAAGATCGTAGGACAGAGTTATTTCTTTGCTAGCCCCAGATCTATGATGTCTGCCCTTACCAAATGATGACATTTAATTTGGGGGTACGTGAGTGTGGGGATTTGATTTGGCCCCAGGCAGGGTTACCCAAGAGTTTTCAGAAATACTCTCTTCTATTCATAGATTGAATTAATTGAATTAATTATTGTTAAAGTTAACAATCCCCCAAAACCAACCTCCACCTTCCAGAGCACACAATGGCTTGCTTGATATCAGTGCTCCTTCCCTACCCTGCAGCAGGTCAATGTGACCTCCTTGGGAAACTCCATTGCTTTGGGTCAGAAAACACCAGGACTGGTAAAATTTTCCCTGCAACCTTCAAAGCAAAGAGGAAACATAGTGGTGGTGGTGGTGGCTGGTTGTGCGAGCTGGCTCTGAAGGGGGGAAGGGAAAAGTGTTTTATTTGGTCTTCCCTGCTGGGGCAAAATCAGGAGGGTTGGTGAGTTATTTACACTGGACTGAGGGCAACCTGGAAATTCTTTCCAGGAAAATGGTTATTTTTTCTCAGCTGGAAGACTGCCTTTGGGAAAGACAGAGCCTAAACCCTGTGTTTTCCATCCCTTTCTGAGAGGCATCCGGGAGCTGGGGCAAAGCCAATGTCACTGACACGCGCCTGGGAGCAGCTGCCCGATCCCTGCGGGAGACGCTTGGCCGAGCGCCGGCGCGGGGGGAATTACCTCGGATGGAGGGGGGCCGGAGGACGCTCCTGGTGCCGAGCCCCTTGGCAGCGGGGAAGTGCAGGTTGGGGATGGCCGTGTAGGCCTGGGGTGCGTAGAAGACTGGGGCGCCCAGGTAGGCGGCGGCGGGGTCGTACAGGTGGCCCAGGGTGTAGGTGTAGTCGCCCTGCAGCACCGGGGCCCTGCCGCCCGTGCCGCGCGTGTACCTCACGTAGCTGTCCTTGTCCACCGGCTTGGCCAGCGTCACCTCGATCGGGGACCCATCCAGCACCTGCATGGCAAGCACAGGGGTGAGTGTCCGAAGTGCTCGGTGGAAATCCCACCTGCGGAGCGACTGCCCCCACGTCCTAATGGAAACCACCCCAAAAAATCTCCCTCACACGGGTGGAAAGCGGCACTGGCTGGGTGAAAGCTCAACCTGAGAGCGCCCAGCCCTGGCCCCAGCTGGGAGAGGCTCCTTCAGGAAAGCCTTCAAAAGGCCTCGCTTCCCTGCAAAGCAGCTCCTAAGCCGGCGAGATCCCGCGTGCTCCCGAGGAGAGCAGCAGTGGCACTAAAAATAGGAGCAGGGTTAACACCTCTTTGGGAACAGTGAATTACATGCAGTGTGAGAAGGGCTAAATTCAGCAGCCTCCTCGCAAATCCGCGTCTCAGTTTGGAGCAGATGTTTGGGCTGACCTCGTTTGTCCCAGTTTGCCATTCACACGCTGCCCTGCCAGTGTTTTTGTTGGCAGTCTGGAACAAGGATGTGAGTGTGAGCCGGGGGGGATCGTAACCCCTCCTTTCCTAGTTCTTCTTTCAGCTTTTTCTGCTTCTTTTTGTCTGAGCAGTGAGCTAGAGCCGGGCAAACACTTAGCACAAATACAAGGAGCCAAAATGACTCGTTTGTGTACAACGGGGCTGCTGAAAAACAAATTCAGGAGCAGAAAAGCAACCAGCAAAGAGAAAATCAGGATAACACCTCCGGGAGGGTACGGAGCTAATAAAGCAGGTGGCTTTGTATAACATACTGCGCCCAGGCCCCAGGAATTAACATTTACAGCAGCGTTACCTTCCCATTCAAGGCTTTCATGGCCTCCACAGCGTGTTCTCTTTTATTAAAGTGCACAAAGGCATAGTCTCTAATTTTCTTTACTCTCTCCACAGCACCTGTGGAAAACATTGGAATGTTAGTGGGACATGGGGACTAGTCAGAAAACAGAGATCTGAAAGAGCAGCTCTGTCAGGTTATGAGCCCTTGGAGAGCAAAGGCTGAGCAAGGGTAGGAGAAAGAGAGGTCAGTGTCCCCTTACCTCTTTGGATGTATATACTACAGGAAAATCAGTATATAGAGGTTGTAGCATTTCAAGGCAAACTAGAAGGTTTGGGGATCAGACACCAGTTAAGTTTCCCATTAAACTGGAGAGGTTTTCTCCCGTCCAAACTGTTCTGTCGGACACCACTTTTGCTCTTGTGCCTCCCTTCTGTGACAGACCGTGTGCCAGCTGTGGGGACATCCCCATGGGATCCCCATCTCCCTGCTTTTGTTCATGCATTGGAGGCAGCTGCAGGGAACCTGATGCTTCTGCTGTACAACGAGGAGGCTTTTCTCTTAAACACCAGCTGAGGATGCTCAGGAAGAATGAACAGCCAGCCCTGCCCAGGACACAGCAGCCCAGGGCACTGGGATGGGCTGCGACTGATGGGGCAGCAGGTCTCTCCCTAGGAAACAGCCTCTCCCTAGGAAACAGCATTTCCCGTGCCAGTGGGGCTTCCCTGCATGCTCCAGCTCACCTGGAAATGGCCTCAGTCAGACTGCAGCTGAGGGCTGGCCCTGCTGGGAGCGGGCTTGGGCTGGAGAATCTTTCTTCCAGCCTGAATCTTTCTTACACCCAATTTACCCGAAGTAATTAAAGTGTAAACGGCTTCTTGTTCTTCTTTTCTAAGTCCACCCTCCACACCTTTCCCTTTCCCTTGTCAGCTGCTCTGCTGCCAGGAGCTTAAACTCTGCACTGAGGAGTCTGTCTCCAAAATAACCCCACCAGTCCTGTTCCCCATGGCCACAGCCTTCAGCCATTTCTTTAATTCCTCATCTTCTCTGCTCCTGTGGCTTGGAAAGCACAATGTCAGCCAGCCCACCCTCCTGTAAAACCCCCAAAATATCCTTTGGAAACATGGCTAAGGGGTGCTGAACAGCCCTTCTGTGGGCTTCTTACCTCCTAAAGCTGAACAGGTGCTCAGGGAAATGCCATGTTGCCACAAAAAGCACTCGCTTAAAAAAATGCGTGAGAAAATGGATTTCTTTGGTGTTTGGGGGGACTCATTAGGAGCTGCAGAGGGCGAAATGAGCCTGTCCCAGCCTACAACCCGAGCAGGCTGCATGGCTTGGAACGACACAGGCACGGTAAAGCGGCACTTTGTGTCCTTCTGGGACACAGGGTGATCTTCCAAGCCTGAAGTTATGGGAGTTACATGCTGATGCTTTGTTTACAAGTGGAGGCTTTAATGAACTCACTGTGATTTGAGTATCCCCCTTCTGCCTCCTGGAGAGCGTTCCAGGACACCAGCCCTGAGCCAAAAACCCTGCTCTTCCCTGCTTCTGCCTCTGCTGGGCAAAGCAAAGTTATATCCACCCGTGGGTCAGCTCTGAGGAGAGCCCATCCACGGGACATCAGAGAGGGAGCATTGTCCCTCCAGCACACTGGGACAGCACAGCCTTCCTGCTGGGAGCTCTGCCAGGCAGCAGGAATTTTGTTGGGATCCCCAGGGAGCAGGGGCAGGGCTTTCCAGTGAGACAGCTCCACAGAAGGCATCAGGCTGTGAGTCTGGCACAGATTTAAGGGCTGATACTTGTACTAGACCCCAACTTGAGGAGCCCAAGCGGCACTCCTGGTCCTGTCTGTGGATGTGGCAATTGCTGTGGCCTGGGGACCTCTGGATCATTTTCTATTGGATGACTTGTTGATGTCAAAACAGCTTCTTCATGCCCTGGATCCAAGGTAACTTTGGGTAAGTGGTGCTGAAATGTGGCTCAGTGAGGGAGGCAGAGAACCAAGGCAGGGCAGTGAATCATTTCAGACCTTTGCTGCCTTTTTTGATCTCACTGGAACTTTAACTGTGTTTTCTCTCCCCAAAGCTGGAAGTTTTGCTGCTCTAATGCACCCATTCCTGATTTTAGCCACCAAAATAAAAGCTGCCCATTAAAAAAAAAAAAAAAATTTAAAATTCCAACACGAACACTGAAACGATAAAGGGAAAATGAAAGAGGATGCAGAACTTCTGCTGTTATGGTGGAAAACTTCTGAGGAGCAAAGCAGACGACTGTTACCAGAGTGTCAGAGGGCCACAAATGTGTTTCTGGGGAGTGTGAGCTTGTTCAAAGCTCGGGAGCAAAACTGGGTAAATAAAAGAAGGAAACAGTTCGGAGAGTGGGACAACATAAATTTAACTCGGGGTAAAATGGGGTTTGCAACAGCTCGATGGTGGCTAAAAGTATGAGCCAGAAATGCTGGAAGGACACAAGGAAACCTGGTGAGGACCTTTGCATTGCAGCCTGGTCCAGAAAAAGGCACGTACAGGGCAGAAATGAGAAGTTAGTGGAAGAAAAATGAAGCTCTGCAGTGTATTTTAAAAAATTAATAGAAGGAAGTTAAGAGGAATGAGATGAAAGCAGATTTCACATTGCCAAGCATCAGTTCCTAATGCCTAATGGGCTGTGTGGCTTGCAGAGCTGCAGAAATGTTATTTTTACTTTGTTGGTTTTGGGTGGAATTTCCTAAAGCAGGAGCAACTCAGAAGTAAAATCTCCTTTGAAAGCCAGCAGGATTTTTATTCCCAACTAATCTCCCTGCTTTTCTGAAAAATCTCACCCTAAGTGCATGTAAGATACGCCACAAAGGAATCTTGAATTAAATGTAAAGCACTAATTATTCACCAATTTACACGAGGACTGGGGGGGATGTAGGAAAATGGGTTCAGAATTTAGATAGATCAGATAAAAAGGATGTGTGTTAAATCACTCTATTTTTATCACCATCCCGTGCCACAGAAGAATGCTGAAGTCACCCAGCTGCTTCACCAACTCTTGTTAAGAAAGACTGAATGATTCCAAAGCATTTTGATGACACAGGGCATCCCTGTGCAGCATTTTGGGTCTCTTCCAGTTGCCAGCCATCCTCCTTTGTGGGGGCTGTAGCTGGGAATCCAGCAGCCCTTAATGGGATGGCATTTTGGGTGGGAGCCTTCAGCCCCATGACAATTTCTGGGGCGTTTCACACTGACATTTCCCAGCAGAAAACCAGCTATTTTTATCTCTTTTGGTGTTTTAGGAAGGCAGAAATATTTCCATTCGCAGCATTACTCAGGAGGCACGGCACCCATGGGTTCCTACCTGGCTTGATGTTGTTGAACTCCTTCTCTATGGTCTCCTCGGTGGTGGAGAGCATGAGGTTCCTCACGTAGAGGATTTTCACCGAGGACATGGTGTCCTCATCCACCTCCACCTCTGGCTCTGCCCAGTCCACGGCGATGGGGTGTCCCCACAGCTGGATCCTTCCTGCAAGGGAATGGGCAGCGTCAGTGCCGGGGGGCTTTGCTTCCTCTCATCCTGCTCACACTCCACTGCACAGCACAGCAGGCCAAATTCTGCCAACAGGCCCAAAAAAGCACCTTCCTAGCCCACAGCACTGCTGCTGCACCAGCTGCCTCCCAAAAGCAGATGGCCACTCTTGGAATGTCCTCCTGCAAATACCTTGGGAGCCTCCACAACTGAAAGAAGTGAAAATATGGAATAATTGACTTAAAGCCTGCATTCCCTGGAGTGCTCCCTAAAGGGAACTATTTTAATGCACTCATAAAAATCCCTTCTGGCCGCCAAAGTTTCATTCCCTCGATACCAGAACAGGGATCCTGAAGTCCCGGCGGGATGAAATAAAGTAGCAAAAGCAAGGATGTCTCTGTGTGTGCTTGAATTCGTTTGGGTGAAGTTGCAGCAGGAGAAAGGAGGGACACAAAAAGTCCCGGGGCATAAAGCAGGGTGTGGGTGTGGAGGAGAAACCCAGAGGCTCTCTGTGCACCGGCCTGAGCTGCTGAGGGGCAGGGAAGGAAAAGAGCTGAAGGAAAAGGTGGAATTGGGCTGGCGTCCCCACTCCTCAAGGCTCAGCTCCACATTCAAAGGCACCTGATGGGAGACTTTCACTGAGCTCGAGGGGAGCTTTCCCAGGTCCACATTTCCTTCTGTCTGCACGTGTGTGTATTGCCAAGGTTGCCATTTTAGGTTTGTCATTAAGGTAAATTTTGGTTAACTCGGATTTATGGTTCTGTTGTGCTTATAGAAAATTCCACTGAATCGCTTTACAGTGGTTAAATTAGGCAATTTTTTAAGAGCTGCTAGCGTTGAGTTGATTAGATATTGTTAGGAATAATAAACCATGATTAGATATTGTTATGAGTAATGAACTATTTAGACCTAAACTGCTGAGCCAGTCTGAGGCTGAGTTTGGCAAGGGGGTTTATTCTGTTGGGACTCAACCCTTTGAATCCCTTACCTTTTCCCTCCTCTCCCTTTTGCCTCCCTGGTCTCCACAGGAATCATTCTAGATTGCTTTAATCTGATTTTTCTTTGTCTGCTTTATCTGTGTAGTAAGTATTAGAGTGACCTTTGCCATCAAACCCTCTCACACCCTCACAAATTTATATTAAACTTGCTTTTGCTCAGACCTTGCTGGTGATTCTTTAAGTGACCTAAACCACTCATTTGCAGCTGAGAGGACAAAGGAAATCCTGCAAAACACTCTTTGCCACTTCTAAAAAGGCATCTCCGCTCAGACAACCCATTTAGGAAGGGGTGGGAGCTCCACAGTGAGAGGGTGAGGATAGAATCTGGGGGCTTATTGGAACTGTAGATGATGGAACCAAACGGGAAGGTGCTGTTCCCCCGGAGTCCCTCGTGACTGAGCCGGGATTTGAGGAGCGAGGCTGAGCTGCTGTTGAGCTCTCAGCGCCGCACAGATCCGAGCAGTCGGTGACAGAGGTGAAGGCAGGGCTGCTCACGGCTCTGTGCCCCTTTCTCAGCTGCTGTTTTCAGTTCAGTGATGAACTGGTTGGCTTGCAGCAAGGAGCTAAGCTTGGTGCCTCTTGCAGAGACCCAGGCTATCTCCACCCTCTTGTTTGGCCAGGAGACAGGACAAAATCGAATTTTTTATAAAAAGTCTCCCTTTTTGAGCACTCCCTCTACAGAGCTCCCTCGAAGAGCAGCGAGATTCAGTTTAAAGGAAGCATCTCAATAATGACATTCAATCTCACATCAGCTGGAGACACAATCAGCTTTGGCTTGGAACTTTTTTCCAGGTCCTGCCGTATGCTTGAGACATCAGAACACTCTGGCTCCTGCTCATGCCTTTGGAATTCCCTAAATTGTTTGCTGACATGTCCCTAAATTGGAAATCCCTCACGAATTGCACATGCCTGCTCAGGGCTCTGAGTTCCTTCCATCTGCCTCGCTCTCTTTGCTCAGGATTTTAAGTGCTCCGCCTGCTCCCGCCTTCCTTTTCCTCATGAAATCCATGGAAATATCATGCTGAAGCACAGAATGTGCTCCCACCATCAGGGAGATGCTTAAACTGAAGCAGAATAAAAGGAAAAATTGTCAGTGTGAGATATCTCCCAATAGCAAAGTGAATTCATTGCTCAAAATCATGTTTCTTTTTTTTCACAATAAGAAAAAAAAAAAAGAATTTAAATTGTGCAGGATATTTCATGAGCTGCTGTATAAAACAGGTGAAGGAAGGTTAGTGGTTATGAACAAACCTCAAACCCCAAGGTTTGCTGGATGCGTTCACCAGCAAGTGAGCTGTGTTCAACAAGGCAGTGCAGGAGCATAATGAAGCAAGAGAAAATGGGTGAAATCCCTGCAAATGCACTCCAAGTTCAGTGACTTCTTCACCTAAAGTACCTGCTCGACCTCTCTCTCCCTCACAACGCTCTGCGGCTGTCCCCCGGTGCTGAAGTTCAGAGATTTGCTCTAAAGCAATTCCTCACTCCAAGTTTTTTTGCCAAAATACCGATTTTCAGTCCATTCTCCAGCCCGAACGGGCTCTCGGATGCCCTCCTGAGTGGTTCTCCCCGAGAGGCCATGACTGAGGCTGTATTTGGTGTTTAACCCCAGACAAGCACAGCACCGAGCGCATCCCACAGCAGGCCCGAGTGGATACGCGCAGCTCGATCCCTCTGGCTGGATTTTCAATAAACCCAAGCTCCTGAACGATGAGCACGGACCATCAGCGTGGTGCTGCAGCAGGAGAACCCTGCACCCCGTGGGGTGCTGGGGAACCCCCTGGCTCTGGGTGTCTCTAGCAGAAAACTGCCCTCTGAGGGCAGAAAACGCAGCCACGTTCACTCCCTTGGATTCCTGGCTCCCCTGCGGACGTCGTCACCACAGCACGAGGCGACCCCTGAGCTGAAGCCACCCCTCCCCAGCCCTGCTGACCTGGGAGCAGCTTCCTCCTGGCCATGGCTGCTGCCCGGTGGCTCTCGTACTCCACAAAAGCAAAGCCCCTGTTTTTGGTTTTGTCGGCCGCGCTGGGGTAGACGATGACGTCCACGACGCCATCCGTGACCTTCTTCATCTCCGCCAGGATTTCCTCCCTCTTCTTGGTTTTGGGGATGCCCCCCACGAACAGGCGGCAGTTGTCCACGCTGGCACACACCCCCAGGAGCCTCCCGTTCCTGGAACAACAGAGCCGCTTTGTCAGGAGCCAGGAGCCAAGAGAGGGGAGGGTTAAAACAAAGCCCCTCTTCTGTCCCAAAACACAAGGCCAAACGCAAGGCTTCAGTGTCAGCTGCTCTTTGGGATATTCCAGTGGCCCTGCTCAGTGCAAAAGCTGCCACTCTGCTAAATCTGACACCCAAGTCAGGCAGCACGGCTGAAATGAAGGATTGGAAGGTGAAACCAAAGCCAAATTTTGCTTTTCCTTGCTGGGATTCTCCCTTCTGCTGCCACCAGGCAGCTGCAGCCCCACCCCAGGTCCCTGTGTTGTCACCAGTATAAGCCAGGACTTGTTGTGTTCACCAGTGGCTTGTGCCTTCCCACTCACCTTCTGACTGAGGTTCTGGGGAAAGAAAACCCCTTGTGATGGAGAGGCACCATCTGGGCACTCGCTGATGCCAGCTGCTGTGAAGACCCCAAAGTAAAAACTTCCTTTATTCACCACGACAGGGTCAAACTATCCCTTACAGGTCTGGGGAAGTGCCAAACTTCTTTAGAGGAGTCTTTGGAACCAGGGAAGGAAGTGGAGGAGGTGGAGGTGGATGAAGCCTGATCCCTTAGACCTTCCAACCTCTGCTACAAATGACGTCTCCAAGCCCTCTGTGTGCCTTGCGATCTGCTCCAAGCAGTTCACCACCCATCTACTTTTCTTAAAAGCAGAAATGAAAGCTGTGCAATTGCCAGAATGGTTCATCCCAAAAGGTTTTCAAGCAAAGGCATCAACGCATCCCACTTTGAACTGGCAAAAAACATTTAGTGTGGTTGAAATCCGACCAACACGTACTGACGGGCCCATCTGTTGTTGATTTCTAGGTGTTTTGTTCCCAAGTTTTAGTCACAAACATGAGGGCTTTTTCTGTTCCCTTCTATTAGGAAATGGCACTGTTTTGCCAATTGGTTCCCATCCTATTTCACCATTTTTTTGCAATTGCTCCATCTCCCAGAACATATCTGCAGAATCTGTCACAAGGGAGACTGTGAACAGAATAAATCAACAACAAACAACCTGAGGGGAACATAATAAACAGCACTGGTTAGGGGAAAGTTAATTTGATCCAAAGCAGAATATTTTTTTCCAATGTTCTGATAGATTTTTTTTTGTTGGGTTTTTTTTTGTTGGGTTTTTTTTTTGTGAGGAAGAAATTTCCTGTGAAAGATGTTGACTTTACTGAGCAGTGCCTGCACAGGGAGACAGGAGGATATTTCCCCTCAAAACTCAGGGATCGAAATAACCTTGCTCTGGGCTGCCAGGAAAAATATCCCTTACACGCCGAAATAGAGAGATATGTGAGATTTAAAGTTGCTGTGAGGGTGTTTGCCACGCATACCTGATTTCATAATTATTGAGCGTCTTTATTGCATTCTTGGCCTCCTGCTTATTGGAGAAGGTCACAAAGGCGTAGCCCCTGTTGTTGCCATTGAAGTCCATCATCATCCTCATCTCATAGATTTTGCCAATCTGCCAAGTGAGAGGGATTTGTCAGCAAGGTGGGAGTGCTTAAAGAGGACTGGGATCCTAAAGCCCACCCAGTTCCAGTTCCACGGGCAGGGACGCCTTCCACTGACCACATTGCTCCAAGCCCTGCCCAGCCTGGCCTTGGGATCAGCTCAGGCCGGCCCTGAAATGCAGCTCTGACCATCACTAATTCATCAGCTGCCATCAAGTCCCACCTTTTCACAGAGAGGGATAAGCTCATCCTCAAAGAGGTCTCGGGGCAGTTTCCCGATGAAGATCTCACAGCCCCTCTCTGGTGGAGGGCCGTCCCAGCCCGGTGGTGGTCCCCCATATTTCCTCTGCCCATTTTCCTGCCACAGAGAGAAAGAAAAGGAAGGTTCAGCTGTCGGTTTTTAAACGTGGATCAAACCAACCCCTTCTCTGGGAATGACCCTTGAGGCAGGCAGCCTCCTTCCCATCAGCTCCTCACGGATTCACCGGGATAACGCAGCGTCCCGCTGCCAAGGCTGGGATACTTCCGAATTCCGAGTGCAGACAGGCAGGTAACTCCCTGGAAAATGGAAATCCTCCTGGCTCTGGGTGGGGAGTCTCCGTGGGCTGTGTGCTAGCTGTGGGCTGGGTAACAGGACGCTTGCAAAATTCACCATTTGCCTTGCTTTTCATCCAATCCAAGGATGACACCGGCCCATGCAGGAGCTCCTTCTGCCAGAGAGCAAATGCTGGCCCCAAATAACATCCAAAGGTGTGAAGACCAGCCAGTATTTCCTTTTTGGTATGTCTTTGCTAGATGAGTGTGTCTCTGTTCTCCTCTCCTATTTTTAATCATATTTTCTGTATTTCTTGGTTTCCTTCCTTCCTTCCTTCCTTCCTTCTCTCCCTCCCCCATCTCTCCTTCCCTCTCCCTACAGTGATTCCCTGCTCCCAGTGGAGCTGGGCCTCCAGTAATTTTTCCATTCTTGGCTCTCTGACCATTTTTTTGGTCACTTCCCACTGTGGGATTATTCCAGGCAAGCGAATGCCTTGTACAGCTGATTTAAGAGGAACGTAAACAAATAGGGAAAATAGGAATACACCACAAGCCCTTTTAGTTTCCTTGAGCCTGGAACAGGCCCTGAATCACCCATGCT
>VXBT01000760.1:234480-254447 GCA_013400235.1 Oriolus oriolus | reverse complement strand
GCCTTCCCCCCCCCCCCCCCCCCCAAATGTGGGAAATTTTGCTTCACTTTGTGGTTATTTGGAAAAGGAAGAGTCTCTTTGCTCAGCCAAGGGATGCCTCCCACGGCAGGCTTTTTGCTGAGGGGAGCACAGGCGGTGTTTGAGGGCAGAGCTGCCCCTCCGCAGCCTTTTCGGGGAAAGCTGGTTCCCGGTTCCATGAAGGAGATAACGAGCCCACGTTTATCCCACGGGATCGAGACACACCCGGCTGTGCCGAGCCACTCGGACACATCTCATTAAGGCTGTTTTGTGCCAGTGCCCCCTCAGATCAGCCGCTCCTCCTGAAGCATAACCACCTCTGGAAAGACTGGGTAATGATATTCACTCTTTCCCCTAACAACCCAAACCGGGCACTAGAAAAACTATTTTCCTCTAGCTTATCAATGTTTTGGGGATTTTTTTTCCCCTCCCTCCAGGCTCCAAGCAATATATATTCATTTCTATACATCCATAAACACCAAAAATCCTCCATTCTCTTCCCCGGAACTGGAAGCCTTGCGAGCTGCCCCAGCTCCTTGCTGGGGTGACACACTGAGGGACGGAGTCCGATTGAGCAACGCAGCACGAGGCTTTCGTCCCTCGGCTTCCCGGGCTAGGGGGTTGTTCTCCAGCTCAGGTGGCTCCACACAAAGCGGGAACCCACAGGCATTTGCAGGAAAGCAGGAGGAATTCGGAGCAGTGTGAAAGCTGCAGCACACGAGCCTGGAGCAAACATTTCACGCCTAATCCGGCACGTGTTTTGCTCAGCCCCTTTCGCTTGGGAATCAGCTTCTGCCTTTGAAATCCCTTTCCTCTCGGGCACAGCTTTTGCAGCTCTGTCACCAAAGGCACGCAAATGCCCCCCAAAAGCCCCTCTGTGATGCTGAGCCCAGCCTCCTTCCCTCCTTCTTAATTTGCATCCCCGTGTGCCGGACACTTTGAAAACATCCTTCCTCCCCTGCCTGCTCCCACCCAAAACTCCTATTCCACCGAGGGAAAGAGCCTGGGAGGAGCACTCGGTGCTGGGCAGAAGCTATCCCTGCTAGTTGGAAGGGATCAGGGAAAACAGAGGGGTTTTTAGGAGCAGCGATTGCCTTCGCTGGGAGACCGGTCTCTGGCAAAGAGAAGGTGGGATCCCGAGTCGGCTGGAAAGATCTCTAATGATTAAGCCCCAGAAAGTTGTGCTTTAACAAATCCAGAGCGAATTATGGCAGGGAAAATCCCTCCTCCCCCTCCGCCCTGGCTGGCCTGGCTTTTCAGGCGAGCAGGAAAAGCAGAAAACCCCCTCTTTCCATGGCTCTGCCGGGCAGAAACCGCGCCGAGGCCCCCGAGGAGCCCTTCTGCGCCCACCCTGCTCATCCCAAACCCCAAGCCGGGGGTGTGGGGCTGTGTGGGGCCAGCCAGGGGGTCCCGGCCCCTCAGCCCAGCCCTGCTGGTGCAGGGCAGCTCCGGGGCGTGAGTCCGATGCTGGGGGCACTGCTGGGGTGGGAGCTCCCGATGGAGCTGCTCCTCCCCAGCCCCACAGCAGCCCCGTTTCGCAGCGCCAGCCCCGCTCCCCCAAACCCCAGCGCCACGAGCAGCCGCCTACCTGAGCAGTTTTGGAGATCACCCCCCGGGAAAGAGGTCTCCTTGATTGTGGGGAGTTTGCGACGTGTCGCTGCGGTTATTCCCTAATCATCATATCAAACTCCAAAGGTTCAGCAGCCCCGGCTGCTTTACAGTCCCGGGGTTAAACGTTAACCCGCCCTATCTGCCAGCTCCCCGCAGGCCTTTGACCAGATAGCTGCCTCAGACAGCACCCACCGGGCCCAGCTTTCCCGAAACAAATGCAGGGCACCACAGGCAGATCCTCGTGGAAGGGCTGGGGCCATTCTGACACCGGTTTGCTCCGTGCTGGGGCCCTTCCCACCTGATCCATCCCCGGTGCTGCAGCTCTCCCCAGCAGAGATGCTGGGAGAAGGGACACAGCCTTGGGACACTGCTGGGCTCTACAGGAGGGTTGGGTTTGCTGGAGGACGATGGCAGGAGTGAGAAACCCCTCTTTGGTGGAGAAATTCCTCCTGGTGGCCTAAGCAAAGGTGTGGGTTTGCAGGAATTGCTCCAAAAACCGCATCCAAGCAAAGACTCGCAGTGAGGAAAGCCAGTGCAGGCTTTGGGGAGGGTTTGCTGCACCCAGGAAAGGCTGTGAGGAAATCCAGCAGCCAGGAATCTTTGCGAGGGGCAGCTTCCAGGTGAGGCGACCTCTGAGCACCCCAAGTCTGTGGTCCTCGTGCCACATCTGGTGATGCAACAGCTGAATTGAGTGTTTGGCTCTTTCCAGAATCCTTCTGGACCCTCATAGGAACGAAATGGGCACGACAGGAGTGTAGCAGAGTGATTTCATGGAATTACAGAACCGCTGAGTTTGGAAAATACCTTGATGACCATCAAGTCAAACCAGCAGCACCACCGTGCTCGCCACTAAACTGCTCTTCTCATCTGATGTGCAAGTTTAGGGTCCCAGCATTGGGATCCATCCCTGGAACTGCATCCTGCTGGGGCTGTCTGACCTCAGAGCTGGACCACAACCAGGCTGGGGCACGCTTTGCCAGCCCAGAGCTGACCCCCACCACACTGATGCAGTCCCGGGCTTCGTTTGCAGCCCTGGTAAATGAAGCATTTATAATTAGGTGTTGCTGACACTTCAGCTTTGGAAAAGTGCCATCCCTGTGTTTGCTCAGCTTTCAAAGCGTGAGCTATCCCTGAGGGGGGAGATGACAGGGCCTGGATCCCTCACGGGGAGCAGCACCCTGCTCCTTCCTCCCTGCACCCGCTGTCTCACCACGGGGCTGCTCCCACTGCCCGGCCCAAACGTGGGACTGCTCCCAAGGAAACGGCTGCCCTCCGGTATCCCCCTTCCTGCAGAATTTAGGGGTTCAAATGCAGGTTTGGGAGCGTATTCAAAGGAGATGAAACCTCCAAACAAGCCCTTCCCAACCAGCCATGAGCACCTCTCACTGAGCACAGGTTGGGATCTGCTGCTTCTCCTGATGCCGGGGCAGAGCTTGGGAGTGACAGTGGATGTAACAATGGGTTTTTTCCCCATCAAAGGGATTTTTCTGTCTTTAGCACACCATCCCTTCCTGTCCTAAGGGATTGGTGGCATTTCATCCCTGGGACAGTGGATTTCAGACTGAAGGCCCCTGTGGATACTAAAAAGCTCCTGGGCAGAGGATTTTTCCTTCTCCTTCATTGACAAGCTCCCCAGCCCGGCATTCCCGGCATCTCCGCTCGCCCCGGATGCATTTTGGGGTAACAAAAGCAGTTTTTGGGGGTCTGTGGCCACAGCGGGGGGAGAAATCTGGGGGGAATTCGGGAATTCTGGGGGTTCCCAGGAAGCCCCGCAGGGCGGGATGGGCCGGAGCCAAAATCCATGCAAATTAAGGCAATTTCGGGGTGGGTTTCTGAGCACCTGGCGCAGTTTTTGGGGAAGGATTCGGGGATTTAAAAAACCCAGCTCCGGATGGAGCCGGCGAGAGGCTGCAGGGATGGGACAGGGCAGCTCAGCAGGCCCCGGTGTGCCACCGAGCGCTTCAGACTGCACAGGAAAACGAGCTGAAATCATTCAGTGACCAATTAAACGCCTCTGCCCTGGAGCTGCGACGGTGGGAGGAGCAAGCCAGGTCCATAAAATCAAGTGTCACACACCTTCACGGGCCCAGCACTGAAAAGAGCGACGGAAAAGGCTCTGTGGGGGGAATATGAGGTGTGACCTGAGTGCAGGGAACAGGACTCTGATAACCTGGGAGCAAGGCGGGGGATGAAATGCAGGTGGCCATGGCATGGGAATAGGGCAGTTTGGGATGGAAAGCCCCGTTTTGGGGTAGAAACCAGCTGTGGATTGACCCACAGGTGTGAGGGGAGTGTGACAACACATGTGGACATGGAAGGCCATGCTGGTGCCAGAGGGGTTGGAATTTCAGCGTGATTTTTTGAGGTTGTGCAGGAAGGGCAGCTGTGATGCTTTTCTTCCCTGTCTTCCTCTCTCTGCCACAGCTTTTGCTCAGAAGAGGAAAAGTGATCAAGAGAGGAGATGTGATTTGTGCTCGTGTTTCCTTGAAAGCCTCTCGAGAGGCAGAGTGGAGCAGCCCCAAGAGCAGTAGGACATAATTGTTTCCTTCTCCACAATCACAGCAGCAGTGGGCTGCCTCCTCCAGTGTTCGCCTCGGGCTGCCAGGTGGGATCAGGGAAAAGCACTTCCAGCTCAGGAAAAATGACACTTGAGTGGATGTCACCGCTTTGTGTTATTTATTTACTGCCACAAACCCCCTAAGGGGGGCTTGATCCTCTGCCTTTCCCTGGAAGTGCTGCACGAAGTTTCCCAGGATGTCCAGCGAGGGGTTTATGGAAATCTCTGGCTGTGCCAAGCCCTGCTGGGGATCAGCAGCTGTCCTTTAACGTAGCAATAAAGCCAATAAAAATATTCTTGGTGTCAGGAGGAGCGGGATCAGAGCCCAGCCTTGGAAAAACGTGGAAATGGCGATGTTGAGAGCATCTCCTGAGTGCTGTGTTTGCTGTGCTTGGTGGAGACACTCTGGCCAGACAGACCCTGCTGTGATCTGGGCATGGGGATGCTCTGGGTGGTGACATTCCCACTGCAGGGACTGCTGGAAGCTGGGGAAGAAATGGGATGTTGCTAAAAACCTTGGAATTTTCCCAAGTCAACTACAGATTTCGAGGGACGTGTATCAGTTTGTGGGGAGGGTGCTGTGTGTGTGCAAGGATTGTTAAACACCTCTGCAGCTCATCACAGCTCTCCAAACATCACTGTTCTCCCTTTCCCCCGAATAAATCTGCATGCTGCAGTGCCACTGTGCTCTGTAATTAGGAACAATTCAATTGAAGTCTTAATGCTTTCGAAAAACAATCCTGTGCTTCAGCAGCCTGGCTCACACCCTGCTGGAGAGCTGCTGCTAGGCTGGAGAGGAATTTATAGTGGAGCAAACAGCCTGGGTGTATTTGTATTTATAGATATGAAAACCACTTGGTTCTAATTCCAAAACTGATATTAGGTGAAAAAAAACCCTATTATTTTAAAAAATGGGCACAAATGAGGTTTCTGCACTCCTTTCCCTCAGGCTTGGGAGTCTCCAGACTCTTGTGGTGCCACTTTTTTCTTGTTGTGGCTGAGATGTTTTAGGTTTGTTTGTGCCATGGAGAAGCAGCAGCTGTGCCCAAAGGGGGCTGGATCGTGCTGCTGCCAAAGGAAATAGAATTCACTGTAAAAGTTTCGTGGCTTCAAGATAAATCTGTGGTCATGAGTACTCCTGTGATTTAGGATAGTTTGACATGACCTGTGTTTGTGGAAGGCTGATGCTGGGATACGGATCAAATATTGAAACTCTGCTGCTCCAGAAATGTTCTGCTGTGGGCCCAGTGACTTTTGTAAAGCTGTGGTTACAACTTCCTCAGTCTCAGGTGTTTCTCCAGTGCCTCTGGATAACACAAGTATAAGCAGTGGGTGTGCAGTTCCAGCCTTGCTCCATGGTGCAATGCCAGCCTGAATAACCACAGCACAGGAGCAGGGTCCTGCACCTGCCCACAGGAAACTGGGAGCCAGCAAGCTCAGGAAATGCCCTCGTTCCCCATTTCTCTGCTCAATATCGGCTCCTAAAATCCGTGCCCAAAATTAATTGCAAAGAAGCGATTTCAAACCGGAGCTGGTGGCAGCAGCGCTCCTGCAAATGTGTTTGACACGAGAAGTGTTTGAATCCTGTCCCTGCCGGCGTGTCCTCGCCTTGGGCAAAGAATCCTTCAAAAGGCATCATCAGACCCAAATGCTTGGGAAGTTTAATTGGAGGTCACATTCCACTGTTTTTAGTTCTGCTGACAATTTCCCAACCTGCTTCCCAACTTCTGTCCAGGCAGCTTCTTGATACTGAGATTGTGACCTCCACCTGGCCTTAGGAAAAGGCAGGGGGATCCTGGGCCTAAAGATACCAGGTACTTGAGAAATAAGTTGTAAATTTATAAAACAAAGTTCTCCCAATAAGTGTGAAGGCAAGCCTTGAAGTCACAGGTGTTAAGTTTTATGTAAAGCAGCTTAAAAAATAAAATCCTTTTTGCAAAATGTTACAGAACCCCAAACTGGTTTGGGTTGGAAAGAACCCCAGAGCTCATCTTGTTCCATGGGCAGGGACACCTTCCACTATCCCAGGCTGCTCCAAGCCCCAATGTCCAGCCTGGCCTTGGGCACTGCCAGCTCTTATTTCTCCTTTAAGTGCATTCAAGAAAATAGAATGTTCTGATAGTAATGGTTTACACTGAACAGGAGTGAAAAGCAGTAATTGGATTTACTGTACAAATCACTGGCAGTAAGTCCTCTAATGCTGTTAGGACTCCTTAAAATAATAGACTTAAACCTCTCTCCCAGCTGAAACCAAAGCGCCCAAGGCAAATAATTACACTTAAAGGCCACATGTGGTTGTTTTGCAGCACCTTTTTGTGGCTTCTGTGTGTGCAGGAGAAAAGCCTCAGGCTTTTTTCCTTTTTCTTTCTGTTTCAGGACAAACAAGCAGGATGGGAAAGACAAGGACTTGCACAGGTCTCTGTTTGCTGTGGCAGGACACCCTGCACAAGGGTGGCACGAACTCAGTGTGCCCCAGCCTGCCTGGGTGCCTACAGCATAAATCCTAATATATCCTGATAGATGTATTTAATATATCCTGTCCAGAAAGGGAAAGCTGCTGGCCAGAAGGAAGCACCACAGTGGATGGGTGCAGGTGTAAAGAAAATGGGGTCAAGGCCACAGGTCCAGTTTGTTGGTGGGGGAAGATGTGGGAGGTAGGAGAAGCGGTATTGATCTGGGGATGTAAGGGCACTGATAAGGGAAACGGGAACAACTTGCATGAAAAGCTGGGCAAGCCTGGGCAGGAGAGATGGAGAGGAACGAGGCTTTATTTTTATATATAAATGTGCTTTTAAGAAATTTTAAAGGTGGTGTTGTGCCTTGGAGATTTTTCCTCTGCTGGGAGAGCAGGGAGGAAAACAAGATTTTTCCAAGCAGCAGGGTGGCACTTGTAAGCCAGGCCTAACCAGTAAGCTGAGCCTTTTACCTCTTCAGAGCTTTGGCCACCTGGGCAGGCAAGAACAAATAGTTTGTGACTTGTTTCCTTCCGTGTGGCTTTTGCTTTTTTCCACTAGTGTCTTTCATCAAAGCCCATTCCAGAACTCCTGTGTCAGCCTGGTGGATGCAGGCATTTGTGGAGTGTTTCCCACTTCACTCCTAAAGGGGTGGTTCTGTGCTCAGGGCTCATTGAGCCTTTCTAACCTGTAATAACTTTCTGCTGAGAAGTGGTTCTGCAGCACATTGAGTTCAGGTGTGTTTTATCATCAGAAAAGCAGAAAGGCAATTGGGATGTCCTGCTGTCATTAAGGCATCGAGTACAGGAGTTTATAAAACTGGTCCGGAACCTTTACGAGAAATTCAGAGATGAAACAATGGCTGGGATAGGCTTTGATATCCTGAGTGGGCTTTGTAAGTCCCTGGTTTATGAATTCATTGAGAAATTGGATCACAGAATGGGTTGGGTTGGAAGGGAGCTTAAAGCTCATCTCACCCCACCCCTGCCATGGGCAGGGACACCTCCCACTGTCCCAGGCTGCTCCAAGCCCCAGTGTCCAGCCTGGCCTTGGGCACTGCCAGGGATCCAGGGGCAGCCACAGCTGCTCTGGGCACCCTGTGCCAGGGCCTGCCCACCCTCCCAGGGAGCAATTCCTTCCCATTTTCTGATATAAACCTGCCCTCTGCCCCTTTGAAGCCATTTCTTGTCCTGTCGCTCCATGCCCTTGTCAGAAGTCCCTGTCCCTGACCTTCCCTGTGGAAAAGCAAGTCAGGGCTAACTTTGTTCTTGCCCAGGCAGAGGTGCCGTGGAGAGGATCAGGAATGTGTGGCGTGTCCCAAATCACCTTAGGGATGAAGCGTGGGAGGGTGGGTATGGGAAACTGCAGAAGGGATTAAAAAACTCTCCTGTGACCCAAAGAACCTGAGAAACAACCAGTGGGTGCTGAGCATTCCTGGGAAAGGGAAGTCCCAAGCTGGGGATGGGTGCTCAGCTCCTCCAGCTCGTAGGTACAGGAAGAATGACTCACCGACACAAATTGCAGAGGTGCCCAAGTGGGTGTTAATGCCCCACTGCCCCCCTAAATACAGACATCTCGTGGTGGAGACTTCCACACCTCTGCTCCAGCAGCCTCAAAGTGCTCAGAACCCAAAATAGTGCTGGCCAAGGGCTGGATTTCTTAAAATATTTCCCTAAGCCTTGTTCTTTTCCCTCTCTCCTTTCCCCAGCGGGTTGGTGGGTGGTCTGTTGGCTGCCTTTGGGTTTGGTCACGGGTGGCCTTGAGCTGCAGGGCCGGGCTTGTCGTGGCAGGGGCCGGTGCAGAGCTGGGTTCCGGGGCAGGGGACCTTGCTGGACCCCGGCTCGGAGGCAGAGGGGCTCGTTCTTCCTTCAGCAGGCTGCAAAAAGTATAGTTCAGGCTCGAATCGTGAGGCTTGGCCCCTCTGCCTGGGCTGAACGTGAACTTCCCTGGGGGTTTGGGTTTGGATCCAGCCGCCAAATTCCCGCTGATGGAGTTCGTGGGGGCTGCCAAGCTGTCCTAAATTCAGGTGGGTGGCAGGGCTGGATCTCCCCCCACGAGGCCAGCTGTGAACAAAAAAGGGTCTGTGATGCCAGGCAGCGGTGTTTAGCTTGGGGTGTGTGACTCCTGACCACGAACAGAGTCAATATTTAATAGAAAAGAATGGAAAAATAGTAAAAATAGTAGTTTAAGCAGACCTGTGTCACTTCAGCATAGGTGTAAGGGGTATCTTTTGTCCTTTCAGGTGTTTATTTTATTTTTATTATTTTTTAAATGGATCTTGGACCCTGGCAGCTTTTGGGGTGTTGTGGTTTGCTGCTCCAAAGGAGCTCTGCCAGCACCCTCCTCTGAGGAAATACACTCATTTTGCAGGGAATGTTTCTAAACAAACCCTTTTCAGCTGTGGCCAGACTTGAACCTTCAAATGTTTCCATGCCTGGTGAAAATGGGGTTTCTTTAAATAAAAACTGACACCACCACTCCAGAGCAGAATCCCAGACTGGTCTGGGTGGGAAGGGACCTCAAAGCCCATCCCATTCCACCCCTGCCATGGGCAGGGACACCTTCCACTGTCCCAGGCTGCTCCAAGCCCCAGTGTCCAGCCTGGCCTTGGGCACTGCCAGGGATCCAGGGGCAGCCACAGCTGCTCTGGGCACCCTGTGCCAGGGCCTGCCCACCCTCCCATGGAGGAATTTCTTCCCAGTCTTTCTGATAAGCTCCAGAGTGGGGGGTGTTGGAGGCACCTTCTCCTTTCTGAGTGATCCTCGCTCTTCCCATCACATCAGATTCTTGCTGTGGATGGGGTGGCTCGGGATGGTCTTGCTGGCAAAACTAAAATATATAAAAATGCTGTCCACCCTCCAAGATCTCCTGGCCTCTCTTGCTGAGAGCAGTGCCACCATCCTGGACTCGACTTGCCCTCAGGTTCTGTCATTTCTTCGAGAGAGTTTCAGCTCTGGCAAGGTGTCATTTTCCCACTGGGAAAAGTGGCTTCTCAGGCAGCTCCAGCCCAGCTTTCTGCTGGAGCTGTTGGAAATGGCCACCCTTCCTGGAAAACCTTGCTAGCAGCACTTGGGTCAGATTCTGCTTTTATTTCCCCTGCTTTGAAAGCAGCCAGACTTCTCCCAAAACTTTGTGCAGCTGGAAATTGCTGAAGCCTCTCCAGCACCCAGCGACAAATGACAACCGTGAGATAACACACAGCCCCGGGCATCGGCTAGAAATGGCACTTTCCAAATATTTTAATTCCTGATTTGTATCTCTGGGAGAAAAAAAGCCTTCAGATGTTGTGCAATGCGTGTGTAAGTTCTGAATTGTAAATAAATATCCTCCCTAGGACCTCGGATTTTTTTGGCAGTTTATCAAGCAGTGAGGTTTGAATGGGAATACATTCAGCTGGGCTAGAAAGCAGTTGGAATATCTCTGGGATTTTGGACTGGGATGGGGCTCCCTGAGCTGAGAAGGCCTCTCCTAATGTTGGTGTCCATGAAAATTGAGACTTGAGAGCATCCAAAGGTACCTCTGGAGGGGACAAGAGTCAAGGTTTTGTCCCATTCACGGCCTGCATGAGTCAGTTCTGTTGTGAGAAGGTCACAGAGGAATCAGAGCTGCTTCTCCAGCCTTGCCAGAGAATTCCTGCTGCCCAAGCTCTGGACAGGGATGCTGTGTTCCCAAGGAGGATGGTTGGCACCTGTGGGATTGCTCAAATAACTCTTAAAAAAGATTGAATGTGGATGCACCCAGCGTCGCTTCCCAGGCTTCAAACTGAGATGTGGCAGAACTTCTCGTGCTGTAGGAAAATAAAAACACCTATTGAAAATGGCAAGAATCCAGTTAGGATAGGGAAAATGCCTCCCACAGACCCGAAGCCAGGTTGGACTCTGTGCATCTTGGAAATTGCTTTTCACAGGTCCTGACTTCAGTGGAGAGGGGCATGGAGAAGTTTTGCCCCCAGCCTTGAGCAGTCACGCCAGGCTGGCTGTCAAACCCCTCCAGGTGAGCTGCCAGCAGCTTTTCCAGGAGCACCAGGCTTGGCACCAGCTCTGCCTGTGGGAATGAGCTTGGGAAGGCAGGAAAACAAGGCTTTGAAAAGAATACAGCTGGCTCTGTCACCTCGGTGTTTCCTTTCTTCATCAGCACAGCTTTACCTGGGTGAAGTGCCTCTGAAGTGACTCTGAGGGACTCTGCAGAGCAATCCCCCCTCCTTTTCCTTTCCAAAGTGGTCGGAATTGTCCCTTAGCCGCTGGATGAGGCGGTTCCTGGGAGCAGAGCGTGCTTACCTGGCTGTTCCCAGGCTCCAGTGTGGGGAGCAGGTGATGCAGAAAATGCTCAAACGCAGAACAAACCAAGCAGAGGAGAAACACTAATTCAGGTTTTTTCCAAAAGGCAGCTGGTTTTGTTGGCTTTGCTCACTGGGTTATGCAGATGCTCCCTCGGTGGCAGGGATCTCTGACTGAGCTGGTGCTTTCAGCTGTGACAGAAAGTATACAAAGGGTCATAAATACAGCTTTGACTTCAGGTAAAAAGTAATAAAATCCCCCCAAAAGACAGACAAAACTGCTTCTAAACCCAGCCTGCAGCAGTTTCATACTCTATATACGTAAGAAGTTTCAATAATAGCTTGGTAGCATCAAGAATTCATAATTTTTCACTGTAAATATTTCTTAGTTTAAAAAAAAAACCCCACAAACAATTCCCCAGCTGTGTGTATCCCTGATGGATTTGTACCTCCTGAGATGAATTTCATTGTTTCTCACCTGTTCCACCTGAAACAGATCGGCTTTTACTGCCACAGTCTGTGCTGAGTGAACTTCTAAGCTGGAGCTTTCATGGTGCCTTTGAAGATCTGTGGGGTTTTCACTTCATTAGCCCCCCAAACAGTTATGAACCGGTGGTGAGCAGAGCAGGGTGTCATTCTTTAGCAAAAAAAGATTTAATCATGAAAATTCTATTTTTAAGGAACCTAAACCTGAACACCTGTGTTGGGAGAGTCTGCAGGAGCTGAGGATCATCTTGGAATGGTTTCTCTGCTCAACCTCTTCCAAAAGCAAAAGCCACGGAAGCTGAGTGTTGCTTGGGATTTTAAACAGAAAATGTATTTAGAAAGCAGAGGGTCCTCAGGGGATCGAGGTAAAAATAGCTGCCAAACAAGGCAAAATTGAAGAGGAAAAGAACATTGATATTCAGTGTATTCATTTCTCACGGAGCCTGACGTTAACGGCTCTGCTGGGAAATTACATTATTATTGTTAAAATGCTGTGGAAATCCAAATAAAGGCTGGGAAGCTACAGGATGTTCTCGGAGGATGCAAGCTTTGCTGGAAGAAAACGAAATAAACAGTTCAGCCCCAACACCTAAATATTGACATAAAGATGTAAAAGTTGAGGAGGCTTCACAGACCAGCACGTGACGGGGATGTCCCAGGGCACCGGGCAGGCTTGGAAAGTCAAATATTCTCAGTGTCCCTGTGAAGCAGTTGGAGTTCATGTGGAGTCCTAGAAAAGCAGGATGTGAGCCAAGGAATAAAGCAATAACAACCAAAATAACGGAGTCAGTGGCTGGGTTGTGCAGGAGCTGGGCCGCAGCAGCACAGTCAGGAACGGGGTTTAAAAATAGCCCCACTGGTGGGTGAAAAGTCCCCTGGGAGAGCAGCCCCGAGCAGTGGGGGATCCCCATCCTCAGGGACAGCCCTGGTGCTCCCAGACCGTGCCGGGGCCCCCTTCCCAGTGCGTCCAGCGGAGCCTGCTGGGATTGCTGGGAGATGCCAGGGCAGAGCGACTGCACGTGCTGCCACTTCAGGAAAGCGGCTCCTGAGGGGGTTTCTGGGTCACAGCAGTGCAGGCCAAGAGCCACTTGTGGGAAAATCTCCCCGGAGTTCCCGGCTGTGCGTGGAGGTCGCTGCTTTCCCTGCGGTCGGTCAGGGCTGACGCTTCTGTCCGGACCCCACGGAGCCGCTCCCGGCCCGGGCCCAGCTCACACTCACAGTTACTCCTGCTCAGCGCTCCCTTCCCAGCAAAACGGAATGGGGGCCTTTTCCATGGTCCTTTTCCAACTGCTTTGTCACCCTCCTGGTTTGCCAGAGCTGCTTTGGACATGTCAGAGTTTCTTCCTGGTGGTCGTGTTGTCACCTCCAAGCTCTGCGTCCAAAGGCAGGACACGAGCAGGCAGTGAGGACGGAAAAGCGGGGCTGCACCTCAAATCCTGCCACCCCAAACACCCCCAGCCACAGCCAGGCTGCTCTTGAAGCTGATCCAAAGTAAATGTGGAGGGTGCTGAGGAGGAGCAGCCTTTACTGGCATCGCCTTCCCAAGATATCCATCAGTTGTCACCCAGTTTTGGCACCGGACACGACTGCGAGGAGCAGGAAGCTTTTTAGATCGGTCCCAGATGAGATGCTGAGCATTTTCCAGGAGCATTTCTGTCTGGGAATGGACAGTGGGAGGCTGAGTGGATTTGTGGCTGGCCAGGTGGCTGCCACAGCTGCGCTGTGCTGCTGGATGTCACCCCTGCCACTGCTGCCGTCAGGGGCAGCAGGCGTGGCAGGGCTTTGTTCCACGGCTGCAGAGGGGAGATGCTCTGGGGGATGAGTTCTTCCTGAAAGGTGGAACCATTTTTATTATTGATTTACAGCTGCCTGAAGATTTTAACATGTATTTTTAAAAATGTATAATAATGTATGCAGTAAAATTGCATATTTTGAAAAATACATAGGCAGTTCAGAGAAGTATTTGCTTCAATTTGTAATAAGATCAAGTGATGGGAGATGACAAAGTAGGAAGTTTTTATGTGGCAGTCATCTGTGTAAAAGTCTGGCAGAAAGTGATTTTTTTTTTAAATGCAGTTATGACAAAACTCTCCGTTTTTGTTCACGTTCACCATTTTTCAAAAATCACCCCGTGCTGAGTGGGAGGGAGGAGACAGCCTTAAGAACCACAAATGCAGAGCGGGAAATTCTTCTGGGATAGCAGAGAGGGGAAAAAAACCCCAGCAGGAATCCAGGCGTAGATGTTGAGAGCGTCTAAATTTGGCTGCTGGATTTTTGCAGCCCCAACAGGTCCCACTTGTGCAGTTTATTTTTTCCCCCCCTCTTTATTAAAAAGAAAACTCTTTGCAGAGTGTCCAGTTGTGGAAGTGCCTCCAAAGGAGAGTTAGTAATATTTATCTAAAACATGCCAGAGCCCACGTGGAGTCTGGGGGATTGGGCTGGATAAAACCAGAATGAAATCCCTGCTATCCTGGGAGTTGCTGGAGGGGTTTTTTTTTCCCACCAGCCTCTGATGCTGTGGAGCAGTTGTGGTGAGAGCAGGTATGCGATGCTGCCCTTGTAGCCAAAGGAATGTTTTCAGCTTCCTCGTTTTCCTTAAGGAAAATGACATCCTGCTTGCGATATTCGCAGGATTATTTTAACTGATATTAATAGGGAAAGGAGTTGAAGCTGTGGGACCATTTCCAGATCAGAGTCACAAGCAGCAGTGGGAAAAAATGCCAGAAAGAAAGAGGAGGATACAAGGGAATATTTCCAGCTTATTGCTGCAAGAAAAATATTTAATGTAGATATCACAGTATTTTATGTAATCCTAGAATGGTTTGGGCTGGAAGGAACCTTAAAGCTCATCCCATGCCATGGGCAGGGACACTTCCCACTGTCCCAGGCTGCTCCCAGCCCCAGTGTCCAGCCTGGCCTTGGGCACTGCCAGGGATCCAGGGGCAGCCACAGCTGCTCTGGGCACCCTGTGCCAGGGCCTGCCCACCCTCCCAGGGAACAATTCCTTCCCAATATCCCATCCATCCCTGCCCTCTGGCACTGGGAAGCCATTCCCTGGGTCCTGTCCCTCCATCCCTTGTCCCCAGTCCCTCTCCAGCTCTCCTGGAGCCCCTTTAGGCCCTGGAAGGGGCTCTGAGCTCTCCCTGGAGCCTTCTCCTCTCCAGGTGAGCACCCCCAGCTCTCCCAGCCTGGCTCCAGAGCAGAGGAGCTCTGTGAACTCATGAAATTTAACAAGAAAAAAATCCTAGATTTGGGTGATTGGAGTAATTTCCCCTGATTTACTGCACGTGCAGTGTCATTGTGCTGGAAGGTTCCAGGGGTCATAATTAACAGCAGAGAGTGAACTCAACCCAGTTTCCCCAGTGGCAGTGGGGTTAGAACTGGATGATCTTTAAGGTCTCCCTTCCAAGCCAAACCATTCTGAGATTCCGTGGAAATGCCCGAGCAGCATCACCAGGAGCTTTCTGTGATCCAAAGGAGGGCTGGATTTCCTGTACTTCAGCAGCCACAGGATGTGTAGGACCCACAGCACAGACATCCATCCCCACACTGCTCGTGTCCCAAGCCAACTCCAAAGCACTTTTCAAAGGTGTCAGGCAGCAAGAAATCCTGTGACAAGCTCAGAAGGAACTCAGCACACCGGCTGCTCCATGGCATCATCTCCAAACTGGGATTGGGAACGCTGATTTTTTAATATAATTATCTTTGTTCCCATTTAGGGAATTACTCTGTGCTGAAAAGGCTCATATCTGTCAGTAAATTAGACACTGAGGAGGTGACACAGTTTATTAAATTACCCAGTGAAATAGGGACTAAAATGATCATCGAAGGAGGAAACAGCACAAAATTAATCCTTCCTTTTTGTAGTCTTAAAATGCCCTCCCACTGAAATCTCCTGTGTCCATAAGGCAGCCCCATCCCTTAGGAAGCTGCCATGAAACAGCTGATGTTAAGAGATGGGGAGAGGGGAAATAGGTTCAGACTTTTGCCACTATTGAAGCACGTCATAAATAATGGAATATTTTCTTTTTTAACATGGTGGGGATTACTGCCTCCATCCAGCTCCTCCAAATCACACAGGGCTGTGACCTCGAGTCCACTCTGCTGCTGCTGCTGGTGCTGCAGAGGCTCTTTGCTTGCAAAAGCCAGTTTGAGTAAAAGCCAGGTGAAGTAAAAGGCAGGGTATTGATTTTATAAAAATCCAGCATCACCTTTGATACTCTGTTAAAGTTACACCAAGGCAGAGCTGGCACGGCTTCCAGAGGGATAATTCGGCCCCAGCCTGAGTAATGTCTGCGTGCTTTGGCCTTGCAGAGCGAGCTGCCTTTATTCGAGCGAGCTGGGATGAGAAATGAAGGCGCTGAGCCTTCCTGGGTTCAATAGCTGGCATGTTTTACATATCTGCTGGCTGCAAACTGTTCTCTGTAGTGCCTCGTAACAGAGCAGCCGCGCGGAGCACGGAGGACGAGCTCTGGCAGCGCTGGCCGGAGCCGAGGGGTTATTTCCAGCAGCGCTGTGTGTTTTGCCTCCTCTGAACGTGCCCGGTCGCGGCTGTGGGTGTTCACCCTCCGCTGGGAGCGAGTTGTGGGAAGGGAGGGCTCAATCCTTCAGGACATTCTGGGACCCCTTCCTTACGGATGGGATCGTGCCCTTTCCTTGGATAAACTCCCGGGGGTCTCCGTGGGCAGGCTTAGAAGCTAAAAACCTGCACTAATAAAAGGCACCAATGATGAGGGGGCTGGAAAGCTCTTCCCCAGCACTTGTAGGAGCTGCCCGGACTACAACCATCGCATCCTCACCAGTAACTGCGGCCGTCCCTAAATGAACAGCGCGGTGCTCACGCCGGGGAGGGCTGGCGTGGGTTTTTCCCTGAAAAACGGGACTGTCCAGAGCTCAGCGCGGGCTGCGGGGCTGGGGCGGGGCGGAGTCGGGGCTGGGGCCGGCTCCAGGACCTCTCTCTGTGCCTCTTGATCCGCGGAGATTGGGACACAAAAATTCGCCTGCTCTCCTGCCCTGCTCTCATCCTGTATCTCCCGCTCCGTGCCTTGAGCAGCTGCTGAGTTTCCCTGCTCCTGGCCGGGCTCTCCGGGCATCCTGGTGGGCACAGAGAGGAGCGGGATGTCGCTGCTCCTGTGCCTCTGCTTCCAGCCGCTCCTCCTGCTGGCTCTGGGCATCCCTCGGGCGCTGCCTGTGCCAGCCTCGGAGGACAGCGGGACCTGTGCAGGCTCCCAGCCGGGACACGGTGGGGCTGCGAAACTTCATCCCCCCGTTCCGTGCCGCTCCTGGCTCTCTCGGTCTCCTCGCAGAGGCGTCTCAGTGCCGTGCTGGCGCTTCGCTGCCGGCTGTTTTATCTCTGCGCTTATCGCAGTTGCTTGGGGCTGAAGCCGGCCCCTGCGCGGGGAGCGTTCCGGGAAGGGCCGATGGATGCGGAGCGTGGCTTTGGCTCGGTGTAGGGCCACAGGGAGGCTGTGACCCCACAGGCTTCCAGGGCCTCTTGCTCTGTGATTTTGGCCTCCCAGGAGGTCAAAAGCTGCAGCAGTCTCTGCTTGTGAAATGGTGATGCTCCTTGGTGACTCGCTGAGGCCGTCAGTGAACTCCCGGAGTCGAGTCCCCGGCTGTCCTTAGTGCCATCTCCATGTTATATATAAAAATGTATCGATGCAGCCCTTCATGCAGACCCAAAGTAATTACTGAGTATGTTTTATTGAGTACGTCATCCCTTCTGTGCATCCCAAGCCAGCTGGGATATTAATAATGACCACGTGCTGGCCTGCTCCCACACTTCACCCCCAGAGCGCCAGGGTGGGGAGGCAGCTTGGGGCCTGTTCCTGCTGTTCTCTGCTCCAGAGGTTGGATTTCCTTTAAGTGAAAGCTCTTCCTAAAACAGAGTTACAGCCCATTGTCTCCAGTTGGGGTCCAGGAATGTGGTGAGGGCTGGAGAGACTGTCAGAGTGTGGGGCTGAGGGCAAAGGCGAAGCTGTTGGTTGAATTCACAGAAAATACATAATTATCTTTAACTCACAGCATCCTTGGAGTTTCCTCCATGCTGCTGGCCCCTGAGGCTGCTAAACAACTCAAAGCAAAAGTGGTGTTCCTGGGGTAAAACCATGGAATTACACAGTCCCAGTTCAAAGAAGTGTTGGACTGGTTTTAAAAAACCTCTTTGGGGAAAGTCTCATCCTCCTTCTGATGCACATGGGATTGTTGTAGGACAAAAATTGCATTTTGGAGCAGTCAGGGGGCTGCTGCTTGATAGAGATCCCTCTGCTTTCCTCGTTCAGGAAGGACAGAGGCTTGGGAATGGCAGCAGCATGAGCATCCCTAGGGATTTGAAACTGCCTCCTTACTGACTGGGTATCCTGGCAGAAAGGCCACGAGCCTTTGTATTTAAAGAGACAAAGGACTCTGACATCCATAATTACATCTATAAACAGAAAATAGAGAATTTCATTGATAAGACAACAAGAAACTGCCTCAGGTGACCATGTTTTGAGAAAAGGGTTCCGTTATAATTTAAAAAATCTGGATGAAAGTGATGGTTGTGCACCTGAAATTGTTCCATAAATAATACCAACTCTTCCTGTCTCATTCCCAGGGGAGTATTTTTATCCCCAGATGAAGATATTCTTCACCCTAATTTTGTTTCTATGCAAGTTAACGTTCTCCTGGGAAAAACATAAAGCCTGTAAAATAGGTGATGAAAAACAACCAACCGACTGCCCTACACACAAACAAAGGACCAAGATAACACTGAGAACTTGCCCAATGAAAGTAAAAATCCCAAAATGAAGCTTTGAAGCATTTCAGAAGTAATTAAAACACACCAGGAAACAATCATTCTACCTTTGAAATTAACAAACTACCTAAAGCTGCTCCTTTCTGCGGAGCAAAGAGTTCTCAAGTCCATAATTACATACACAAATAGAAAATAAGGAACTGTACTGATAAGAGACTTTTTCTTCCTTCCCTACCAAAGAGGTTAAAAAAACCCCCCACTTCCAAAACCTTCATTTGCCTTAAAAAAAGAGATTAGGAAGTTGCCATCTGCCATGAACTCTCCAGTGTGGAGGAAGTAGTTACAACTCCAACTATTCTGTGACTCCAAGACCTGGTTGTCTTGAACTATCAGTATTTATTTAACTTAATTAAAAGCTTCACTGAAACCTTAATTGCAAAACATGCTGGGATGTGTAACTGCGCTCGACACCTATGTGGAATGAAGGTTTCCCTTCCCCAAGGGGTTTTCCCACCTTCATCTTCCTCAGAGATAGCTGAATCTGCTCTGCTTTATTCCCAGCCAGGTGTGAGGGATCCTCGTTTTCCCCCTCCCGAGGCCAAGGGGAGGCACCAGGAGGCCCAGGTGAGGATCCAGGGTGGTTCCTGCATTTCCTGTCTCTACCCGAGGCCTCTACTCTACCTGCCCCATCCAGCCGTTTTCCACCTTGGGCCTTTCTCCTTCCATCCAGCTGTTTTGCCAGATGTTCATTTTCACTACTGATGCTTTTCTCCTACTCATCCGAGGCACTTTGACAAGAGCAATGCAGGAATGGCCTTCCAGGCTGAGTTCCTGTCCTTGTGACAGGTTCCACAGTGCCAGGTGTAGAGGAGACAGGCAGAGATCCCTCCTCAGGAGCCAGCTGTGCTTGCTCCCAAGGGGAATCACCCCCACATGGTGTTTTCCTTCCTTGATGACTTTCTCCCTCCTTTGGCTGAAGGGAGATGTCATTCCCGTTTTGGGCTGGAATTTTCTCTGTCTTCCTGATGATTTTGGTTCTGGTCTTCTCCAGTTGTGACTGTCGGGGGTCGGTCACCACCATTGTGGTGTGACCCGAGGCTGACTAAGCAGTGTCAGTCCCACCTAAGACCTCGCCCTGTTCCCCCACACACTTCCCAGCTGGCTGTTTGGAGCTAGCCAGCCATTCCTACAGGAGTTTTCCTCCCGATGGAGCAGGCAGAGAAGAACACCATTAGGGTGGGAATCCTTTATTTGGGGTCCGTGGCGAATCACAGGCTGGTCTCAATGAGCCACGGCCAGGAGTACGGAGCCCAGTCGGTGCCCTCGGAGGGTTCCTGGAGCACCCTCAAGCCCCCGGCCCCTGCTGTGCGTCCCTGTGCCGCTCCCTGGGGATGCTGTGCCCGTGTGGGGCCGCAGCTTTCCCCACGGACCCAGTTGGTGCTGGTGCCGAGCTGTGCCCCGTTGCGGGAGCCGCGGCACGCCCGGAGCAGCCTGCGGAACAGCGAGAGCCGCTGCCGGCGGCGCGGGGGCTCCGGGCCTCCGGGCGGGGCCGGAGCTGGGGCTCTGCTCGGGGGCAGCACCGGGCGCTCTGTCTGCGCCTCCCCATCCACGAGCAGCGGGACGCGTGAATTCCGCTGCTTTTGGGTCGGGCTCTCGGTCTGTGTGGCTCGCTTTTGGGTCGGGCTCTCGGTCTGTGTGGCTCGCTTTTGGGTCGGGGTCTCGGTCTGTGTGGCTCGATCCATGCGTTCAGCAGCACCTGAGCGCTCTGGCTTGAGGGTCTCTGTCTGGGTGAGCTGGTGGATGGAGGGCGGCTCTGTCTCGGTGGAGGCC
>VXBT01000760.1:210286-231688 GCA_013400235.1 Oriolus oriolus | reverse complement strand
CCGGGAGCCCCTCCATGAGAGCGGGACCGGCCCGGCACCCCCAAAATGACCGAGCTGGAAGGGGACTTCACCAAGCTGCTGCTGCTGAAGGAGGAGCGGATCAAGGAGCTGGAGCGGCGCCTGGGGGAGAAGGACGAGGAGATCCAGGAGCTGCGGCGGCGGCTGCACAAATGCCAGTCCGTGCTGCCGGCCCCCAGCCCGCACATCGGGCCCCGCACCACCCGGGCGCAGGGCATCTCGGCCGAGCCGCAGACCTACCGCTCCTTCCACGATCTCCGCCAGGCTTTCCGCAAGTTCACCAAGGCCGAGAGGTAGGGACGGCACCCCCTTGCCCCCCCTCTCCCGAACCGCGTTCCCGAGCGGGGCGGCCGGGACACCGCGACCCCCGCCTGGGATCCCCGGCACGGACCGTGCCCGGGGCGTGGAGCGGCTCCGAGGCGCCGGGAAGGAGCCCTGCGGGGGATCGGACAGCCCGGACCTCCCTCCCTCCCTCGCTTCGCTTTTTCCTTCCCCGCCGCGGCTCCGCTGCGGCTCCCGGGGGATGCTCGGCCGGAGCGCGGGGGGGCGGCGGTGCCTCCCCGGCGCTGGGAAAAGTTTGCGGCGGGGCCGGGAAGTTGTTCGGAGGCTGCTCGAGAGCCGCCAGCACCCCCGGCAGCGCCGTGCCCGGGGCAGGTGCTGCCCCTCGCCCCGGCCCCCCCTTTTCCCGACCCCACCCTCCCCAAAAAGCAGAGCCCACGCTGCTCCACCCGCGGGCTTTGCAGCGGTGCTTTGCCTCCTGTTATCCGGGACTCGCTGATCCTGGAGGACTTTTTCCACACTAAGGATTCTATGACTCTGTTCCCCTGTGCTGGTCTCAGGCATCCACAGAGGGGTTTTTTGGGGGAGCATGGGGTCTGCATCACTCAACCCCGGGGTCTTGGGGATCCTCCTGCTTCCATACATGTGGGAAAACTGGGGAGCATGATGCTGTGCCGCCTTCTGGGGACGTCGATGTGATGGAGAAGTTGTGAGGGTGTTGAGTGCGATGGAGAAGTTGTGTGTGAGCACAGTGGTGACGGTGCTTTGGGCAGAAGCTGTGGCTGCTGCTTCTCGAGCGAGGCACGGTCTCGTGGCCTCTGTGCACAGCGATTTATTTCAGCAGAGCCGTTCCCGACGGGATTTGTGTGTGGGTGTGAATCCACAGCGCTCGCCTCAGTCCACTCTGAATGTGCCCAGACCAAACTCCAGCCCTTTCCTCCTCACCTGTCCCCTGCCCCTCGTTAACGAGACTATTGCTCAAACGAGGAGCACTTGGCTTTGGGCTTTCTTTAATTAATTATTACTCTTTTCCCTGCCTGTGGTGAACTAATAAAGCAAACTGCTGTGCCCAGGGAGGTGCGTGAGTGCAAGCAGAGCGTGTCCACTCGTCCTTCCCTGCACATCCCTTTGCACCACCTGCCCACGGCAGAGGCCAGGTGGTGTGGATGGAGAAGAAACCCACGTCCAACTTTTCCTTTTGCCCCTGGTTATTTTGGAGGCAGTGATCACCTCGAGCCTCATCTACCACAAGGAAGGTGACAGTGACCTGGCACCTGTGGCGAGGGCAGGGACCCAGTGCCCCCTCCCTGTGTAATCACTTATTTTGAAGTTGTTAAACCTGCTCGTGGCTCTAATGAGGTTTAGTCCTGGCCTGAGGCTTTCCCGTGCTGTTCCCAGGTTGGGCAGCTCCAGGAAAACTGTGTCCATGTGATGCTGTGAAGGTTGTTTGTCCCATCCTGCATTGTTCCCATCATCCACAGATGATGTTTCAGCGGGCAGGAAAAACTCCTGGTGGGGCCTGCGGGCAGTTCCAGGCTGGAACTCCGTCCCCTGGCATCTTCCCTGCCTCAGCCTCGCTCGTGGTAGCCATGACAATGGTAACCAAGCCAGTCTGGGACTGCTTTTGGATTTTAATTCTTAATTCTTCCTTTAACTCCGCTTAATTCTTCTCCTGTCTCGTTGCTGGGAGAGCGGCAGGCAGCTCCGTGGTGTGCTGAGCACGCTGCACCTACAACCTCCCTTTTCCCCCCGTTTTCCCCCCAAATGCCTCCCCACCACAGGTTAGATCAAGGTGTGCTTTCCTAGCAGTGTCTGGGTCCCTGATCTGGCTCCAGGGTGCTGTCCTGGGATCAGGGAGCACGGGGCTGTGCTGCTGAGGCCTGTGCCAGGGGCATGACGAGCTCTCCCCGCTCCCGCTCCCGACCGGAGGCAGAAATGGCTCTGGCTGGTGCCAGCTCCCCTCAGCGTCCCCGGGGCTTTCTCTGGTGCTGGCATCTCAGAACTGCTGACAGCACTTGGCTGATTTATTTATGGGGGAGCTCATGTACCTCCAGCAGCCTCCTGCCTGCGCTCCAGTGACAGCAGCAGCATCCCAGCTCTCCATCCCACACGTGCTCAGCTCCCTGCGAGGCTGAGGATGGGGAACACCTCTTTTCCAAAACCCACAGGCAACTTCCAGACCTTAAAATCCCCAAGGGGATGTTCAGACCCATCTGTTTTTAACTGAATGCCAACAGAAAATTTTTTACCTGGGACCAACCTCCAAACACTTTCTCACTTCTGAAGACAAAGATGTAGTTATTGACAATATTATTGGATTTATTTAGGGGACACTTGTGTGTAATACAGAAAACTTTGAAGGAGTTGAAAGCAGCAAACCATGGGATGACAGGAGCTCGAACAGGGATAAATCCCAGCTGAAAGCAGAGAATGGAGTTTGTTTTAAATGTGTTGTGCCTCTTGTAATGCACCCCTGTCGTGCGCAGCAAGGTCAGAGTTGCAAAGACTTGCAGAGATCCAAAGAAAGGGGATGTGTGAACAGAAGGGTGTTGAAGGATGTGTTATCTTTGGTCTGGAAGTGTGTCTTTGTGCTGCCGTTCCTCCTGGTAACACGAAAATATAAATTTTAATGGCAGAAAGCATGGCTGTGTTGATGACCAGGTGTATAGAGCTATCCATGTAGCTACATTCAATCTGTAAATTAGATTTTCTTTCGAAATAGCCATTTTCTGTGCCTGTTGTCAAAACAATTCCTCCCTGTTGTTCCCTGATCCATTCCTGCCAGCAGAGATTTGAGTTGAGAGAGGAGCCACACTTCTTGTAAATGATTCCTTAATTTATTTATGGTCAGTGAGTTTTTACTCACTTTCACCCACAGCCGGGGAGTGTTTGGGATCACACCAGGCCTCGGGGCTGTCTGGTCCAGCACCTGCCAGTCCCTGGTGGCAATCCAGAGAAGGAAAACCAGCTTGTCCCTGTTTTTCCTGGCGGGGTGGGAGCCATCCGTGGATGATGCAGCAATCCAGGCACTTTGTTCAAGTGATCCCCAGTTGCTAAGCAAAGGCACTGCAGATGATCAATGATGCACAAAGTAAATGCTGAGGTGTGGCAAAGCCGGGCCTAAGAGCCAGATCAGCCCTGCCTGTCCCTGCACCCAGGGGTGCTCATCGGTGGCTCCCCAGCGCCCAGAGGTGCTCGGTGCCCCGGGAGTGACCGACCTGAGCCATAGTCCCACCTCAAACTATCCTCCCGGAAATTCCAGTGGCTGCCTGCCTTCATTCCGAGGTGCAATGTCTAATTCCAGCCAAATCCTGCTTATTTGGGGTGAGAAGCCTTCTTCAAACCAGGGCGGTGTGAAATGACTTTGGGAGCTCCGGAATGTTTTTGGAATAGCGACTGAATCAGGAGCCGTGCCTGAAGCCTTGGCCCTGCAGGCAATCCCACTTTTTGTGTGTGGTTGTATCCTCAGCTTCCCGAATCCAGCTCGGGCCGTGCCATCCCGAGGTTTTTCCATAGCAGTTGCAGTCTGACACAGAGCTCTAGGCCCAGCCTGAGCATCATTTCAGACAGATGAGTTTCCCCACCCTGTTCCCGGTAATTTACCCATCCTTCTTGGCTCCCTAACTTTCTCTGCAACTTTTTAACGGATTTCCTCCCCTTTTTTGCTTTCCTTCAGGAAGCATTTGCCACAAGATGGCAGTGGGGCCTAACGTTTAAGGCGAGGTATTGGGGTGTATTGTGGTTTCAGCCTCCCAGCCCTGGACCAGTCCTCCTGAAGATGGTTTTCCAGATAAAATCAGGCAGGAATTCTTGTTTCTCCCTGCTCCCACCTTCCCTGAGGTGTTGGGGGATGCTTTGCTGAGGGTGTGTGATCACCCAAGGTGTTTAAACTCAGATTAAAGGCTTTTGGTGGTCTCTGTGGTACCGGGGATGGAGGATTGGAGTGGATGCCCTCGGCTTTATGCAGCAAAACTTGGGCTAAGCTGGTGTTTGCTGATGGCTGTGGCAGGATCAGTCCATCTCTGGGGTTTGGGTCCTGCCCAGGCCAGGACCAGCCATGCTCAGGGTGAAAACTGGGCAGCCTGGGAGGTCTCCAGTTCAAAACTCAAGGCAAAGTCACCTTCAGAGCTGGACTGGGGCTGCCCCAGGCTAAAGCAGAGATGTCCTGCGCAGCCCTGTAATTCTCCATCACTTTCCCCCCGTAACACTTTGGTCTCACATCTCCACCACCCCCAGAGCTGCTCTGTTGACGGCCTCCAGCCCCTGAGCATGGCAGGAGGGATGTTCCCCCTCCCTGGAGCCGTGTCCTTCCTCCCTCAGCCCCTTTCTGGGAACTGAGCTGCCTGCCCGTGTTAATTTAGCCATGATCTCATCAGCTGCCAGCCACTAAAGCGATATCGATCCTGCGCTCAGCCTGCCCGTGAAAAACAACCCGGCTGCTTCCCCACTACCTGGAACCACCCTCCCTCGGGGCCTGGGCAGCCTGCAAAAGGAGCTTTTGCCCCATGTTTTTACTGGTGTGAGACCAGTGCGTGACCTGCTGCCAGCGTGTGGCTCTTCAGCCTTCCAGCGAAAGAAAGACAGTTTGGGACTGTCCTCAGCCGATATTTGACACCACTCAGCAGCTATGTCTGAAGTAGTTCAAACAGGGCGCTTTTGCTGGATCTGAGTCTGCTCTTTCTCTCTGTAAGGGTCAGCATCGCTTTGCAAAGTTCAGAGGAGGGATAGCAGTGATTCTGACATTAATTACGACTCTAAAAACGCCTCCCTTCCTCATTTACCCATCCCCAATCCAGTCCCATCCGCTCCTGATGCGCTGCAACAGCAAATTCCTTGGATGCTTCAGCCCTGGGTGATCCCCACCAAAGATCAGAAGGATTTTATTAGCTGGAATTACACTGGCAGAGGAGGAATTAGCGCTGCTCTCGTTGCTTGTTGTGACGGGAGCGTGTGGCTGCTCCAAGGGAGGCAAATACAGAGGGGATTTGACAGGGTTGCTTAACTTTGGGGAGAGCTGGAAAATATTCCAAGGAGAGTCATGGAAATGGGAGATGGACTCTTTGCTTGGTCCTCCCTGCTCTTTTGTATGGAACAACTTGTGGCACGAAGCAGCGGAGGAGATTGAGTGAAGATGGGGGGGACAAGGGGGTTGTCACTGTAGGGAGAGGTGTGACATCAGCCCCTCGAGAAGCCCAAGGTCAGACAAATGAGCACAGAAGGGTTTTAGAAAGGGAGAGCAGCAAATGTTTATGGTTAATCAATGGAAATAATTTCCTGTCTTTTAATTTTTAATGGGCTGGACTCACTGCTCCCCCCTTCCCTGGGCATCGCTTCCCTCTGGTTTACAGGAGACCTGAAAACCGAGCCAGGACAGGGGGAAATTTGGCTCCCAAAGGGCATCAAATGGTGCCTTTCCACTGGGTACAGCCTGGCGTCTGTCTGTCTGTCTGTCTGTCTGTCACCAGCAGCCCTGCTGACCCAATCCACCTTTTCCATTGCATCCCTTCGGTGCCTCCTCATGGGCACAGCGGCATCACCGCTAGGGCAGCACAGCAAAAGCACCTAAACTCAGTTTGCTCTTCCACCTCCTGCAGAAACAGCGCCAGACAAGGACTAATTTATATATAAACATCTGAAATCAAGAAAAAAAAATTGGATTAATTTATACATAAACATGTGAAATTAAAGAAAAATTCAGTTATTCGACGTGATCCCTGGTTCTGGCAAAGAAAGGAAGGGCAAGGTGACAGGATTATAATTTTTCTGGGTGGTTTGGGATGAAAACTTGGAACCTTTGGCTTTGCTGCGTGTTTCTCAGTTGTGCCCTGAGGAGGGGCACCCACATCCCAAGGCTGCCCTCAGCAGGAGCGGGACAGGCCGTGCTGGGCAGGGAACGAGGCAGGGCCCATCCCTGGCTGACGCAGGCTCCGTCCCAGCGGCGTCATCCCAAATTCTTCCTTCGGCCTATTTTTAAATGCCCCAAGTCAGGAGGTTTTTGGAGCCTCCCTTGGGGCACCAAACCACAGGCCCAGAGATTCCCAGGCAGCTGCCAGAACTCCGTGTCCTCCACCTTCCCTCTGCCCGGAGCTCTGCTTCCCAGTCCCTGAAAACCTGGTTACATGCGGGCTCTAAACCTCAGCTGCGCTCCCAGGCAAGGCCACCCTAAACTGCTTTTCCCTCCCAGATCTTTGACTGGACTGGATTTATAAAAATACAGAAAGCTGGGAGTTGGGGTTGTGCAGTTCTTCTGCAGTAGCTTGTGGGTGTCACTTGGTCTGGAGGAGCAGAAGGGTCCTGTGTCCCTCTTTGCCGCCGTGTTTTTAAAAGTGGCACACGGATGTGGTGGTGTAAAACTGCTTGGCCTCACTCACTCTGGATTTGGCCTCTTTTATAATTTTTGTCAGGTTTTTAAAATCATTTTTGTCAGAATTTTTGTATCCTTTTTGTCAGAATTTTTGTCTCACTTTTGTCAGATTTTAGAAATAATTTTTATCAGAATCGTCCCACGGAAAAGGTAATTCTCCAGTGAAAACCCCCCGGGGGTTAAGTCTTATCGGAGTAAAATGGGACAGAAAGGACTAAAATAAAACTCAGAGTGCCTCTTTCCTAATGAGAAACTTCAGGAAAAAGCCTTCCCAAGATACCCACTTGGTTGTGGAGCTGATGCTGGTCCTGGAAAATCTCTAACAAAGCTTGGCAAGGGGTTTCCTGAGCAGCTTTCCCCTCTGCTGTGACCTCCTGAGTGGAAAAGATGAGGGTTGAGGTTTTTTTTTTCAATAGATTTTTTTCTGTGCCTCGCTCATGGGTGTTCTTGGAGCATTTTTGTTCCATTAGTAATAAAACCCTGTAGTCACAAGTGAGGAAGAGGAGGCTAAAAGAGGAGGGAGGGAAGCTGAGCTCAGGCCCACGGGTGGTGGCAGGAGCTGGGATGATCCTGGGGACCCACAAGGATAAATCATTAGGATAATTTTAAACTGAATATTCAAATTTTGGATTAAAGTCGTGTTGGGGGCTGAGCCTGAGCATTGTGCAAATTGCTACGGGAGAGGGGGAGAAGCTCTCCAAGAATGGGATCAAATTTGTTCTGTTTGACTCAAAGGAGAGTAAATAGATTTGGCAGTGATTCTTTCAGCAATTCCTGGTTTTGAGATGTTTTAAGGTGTAAAATGGGGTGAAAGCATCCGGCTCATGGCAGTAAATCAATGACAGGCTGGTGGGGTGATGGAAAACTCAAACAGCAGCCACAGGAGGAGAAAACAAAGTATTATTTAATACGAAATACCCGGAAGGAAACCGTGTGTGTGGGAAACAGGTTCAGGAGAAGTATCTTAATATTTGGGGTTTCTGGCACAAAGTTTGCACTGAGGGAGGCTGTGATTGATTGATTGATGGATTGCAGCAAGCACAGCAGGACGGGAATTTGGAGTTGTTTTCATTTGCATTTTACTCTTTCTTGGGAGTTTCTATAAAATCCTCCCAGGTAAAAAAAACCACCACCAGGATTTGAAGTATAAAAATCCTGCTTTTCAAAAAAGCCAACAAACCAAAAAATTCTGTTGAGCTGTTTGCAATAAGGGATCCGATCCGGAATCTCAGAATTCCACTCTCTATTTATGTAGCTGCCCTGTATTGCCAATATTTAACTTTTTAAAACTCTTTAATGCTTCCATTTCTGAGGAGCCGTGCTCTGTATTATTTTTCCTGTGGTGTGTGGAAGTGGGAAGGATAACTGGGAATAATTCCTTGAGACCCCAAAGAACTACACCCAAATCCTCTTGAGTGGTTCAACACAAAGTTTTGGTGCTTGTAATTATTAAGCCAAAAATTCAACTTTAAGAACTGGGATCGGTGGGAATAGCAGGAAGTAGTCCCTTAAAATTGCATCCCAAAGGTGGCTTCCAGCTGGGCTGCGTTTAAGGAATGTCAGAAGCGACTGTGGAGCAGGGAAAAAGGCAGGGAGAGGCACTTGGGGAGTTGCTACACTTATTAAAATGTATCTTTGAAAAACAATCGGGAAGCTGGAAGCAATAAATATATCCAATGTCCCCTCTTGCTCCAGCTCATGGGTTTTTTGACATTCAAGAGAAAATAAATCTGTGCTTGTGGAAACAGGGAAAGGTTCTGAAGGTTTGGAGGAGTTTGGAAAGGCAGGATGGAGGAAAGCTGGGAAGGAGCTTCCTGGGAAGGTGGGGAAAGCACCGGGAAGTTGCTTTACCTGGGAGAATTTGGCAGCACCAGGGCTGTATCTCTGGGGTGGTTTTGCTTGCCATCTGCCAGCCCACCCAAACCAGTCTGGGACCCTGCTTTTTCTGCAGTTTATCTTTACCCTTCTCACAAAGCCTCGTGGGCATTTCTGATGCCATTTCAGCCTGCATGGAGGCAGGGGAAAAAAAAAACCAAAATCAGCTCTTAGGGGGAAAATTTTCATGGGATGACACCGAGAGTGTATTTTATCAACAGACAGCAGCCACCTCCTCGGCTACTTTATCACTGCTTTCTCTGCAGCTCAGAAAAGGACTGTTCAATATTTAAAAAAAATAAAATAATAAAATAAAAGCAGCATAAAAAGTAGTGGTTGCGGGGTTTTTTTTCCCCCCATTGATTTTCACGCTACTCTATGAAATCTGTGTCAAGCAAAGGGTGAAATCTCCGTGTTCCCTTTCATCCCATAACGCAAGGCTGGGCTCTCCCTGCCAGGAGCACGTTCCTCCCTTTGATCTGCAGGTTTAAGCTGGGGCAGAGACAGTTGAAGCCGGATTGAAATTTGTCTCTCCCCTCTGTGACATTAAAATAATCACTTAAAAAAACAAGAATTTCAAGGTGTTTTATCTTTTGATAGGAGAACACTATTGGCAACTTCAACCGGAGACTTGTTCTTCTATGGGAAGCTGTTGGAAAAATATAGGTTGAGCTGGTGTGGGTATTATGAATATGAAATTTTTTACTCCATAAATCCGTCTGTTTGGAGGCAGAAAAGCAAAAAAAGGAAGTGGAAATGGTGCCATGGATCAGCTGAAGGCCAGTTTTGGGGAAATTTTGGGGTCTGATTAATCTCTCGTGAGTCTGTGCAGCCAAATCCATCCTAAAGCACGAGTTGCAAGGACCATTTGATTTTGGGACAGCTGTGTCTCACACACCCAGTTCCTGCTGCTCGCTGTCTCTTGCACCTTTTTGGCTGGGTTTGGCCTGAAATTGTAGTTTCTGCTCTGAGATTAAAAGCAGTACAGCTGATTCCCATATTTATGTTGGGCTGGTTGATGTCTGTTTTGGGGACCCTTCTCTTTCTCCTTCTCCTTCTCCTTCTCCTTCTCCTTCTCCTTCTCCTTCTCCTTCTCCTTCTCCTTCTCCTTCTCCTTCTCCTTCTCCTTCTCCTTCTCCTTCTCCTTCTCCTTCTCTTTCTCCTTCCTTTTGTTGCCAAATATTCAGTAGCTAAAAATCAACTCTCTTTTAAAAGCTTTAAATCAAATGGAAAGCACAGGGGGAAACTTCACATGGAATGATGTCATGGATCTGCCCAGGCAGCATTTCTTTGATGGCTCCTGCCCAGGCAGCACATAAAAAGTCCACTGGAGCTGGTTTCGCCTGCAGTGACTCCTTTCCTGACCCTGCTCCGAGCCTGTGATTCCCTGGGAACTGGAAGCAGCAGCTCCCTGTGTGGGTGTTACGCTCATGGTGTTCACATGGTGAGGGGGAACGTGGAGCTGATCAATCCCTCCACCCCTACTCCCGGCTGCGGGAAGCTGGGCTGGCGGCGTCTGTAAATCCAGAGTGTGACCCTGATTTGGGGAGGGAGATTTAGAATCACATTTGCGGCCGCTTTGGAGCCCTTCTGGCGGGGCTGGGAGATGCCGGGTGGCAGAGGAGGAACGGGAAGTGCTTCAGCTCCAGAAGCTGGAATCTCAGCTCCAAAGTGGGAATCTCAGCTCCAAAGTGGGAATCTCAGCTCCAAAGTGGGAATCTCAGGAGGTCCCTGGGGCCGGCCGTGCTCATGCAGCCCCGTTTGCAGGAGCTGAGCCCGTGGCCTCTGGGCAGGTTTTGTTTCCACTGGAGCATTTCTGCCATTAATGAAATCACCCTCTTCCCATCGCGGCTCCAAACCCCGCCCGTGGCTGGGGCAGCCCCGCGCTCCCTGCGAGCTGCGGGGAACATTAATTGCCCGAATTGCTCTGCCTTCAAGATTGGTTCCACGTTTCCAGCCTGAGTCTGTCTGAACCTCCCGGCCCGGCTGCTCATCCTGCCCTGGCTGTTTGCTGTGCTTCCCACGCTTCTCCCGAGCGCTTTCCCCGCACTTTTAACCCCCCCTGCGCCAGGATGAAAACCCCTGGAGCTGGAGATGCTCTCAACGAGCTCGAGTTTGTGACTCAGCCACTTCGCAGCAGCCTTTTAATTGCATTGCATGGCTGCAAATGCTTTTTGCAGCCCAATTTGCAGGTGATTTAATAAAACTTGCTAAGCTCATTCCACGAGATCTGTGTTCCACAGGGCCCTGTGGATTGGCATCTGTTGTCTCGCCTTAATTTTTCCAGCAATTAAATGGAGGCTCGCACATCCCAAAGGATGTGCAGGATTTGCTGTCAGGCTGACACAATTACCTGTGGGATTTCATTTACCTGCTAAAAATCCTGCTGGAGTGTTCGCTTTCCTCTGGCTCTCTGAAATGGACTTTTTTGTATTCCAGAACTCAGCAAAGATCAAGAGCAGAGCAAACTCAGTGACCCTCTGGCCCACCTTTTATTAAAAATTTAAAAACTCAGTGTGGAAAGACCTGATCCACTCTGTTTTCCAGCATTTTGGCTGTCCATAATTCATATCCTGCTCTGTGTTTTATCTGTTAAGGTGCTGACCCATGAGAATATATTTTATCCAGGGACTTGCCCAATATTTTCCTTCCTAAGGCAGCTGTGACCATGAGTTTACTGCCCCATCACGTGGCTCTTCCTGCCCCCTTCAATTAATGGGAATTAAGTGGGATTTGGGCAGTTTTACTGTGCTGTTGATGGGCAAGAGGTTTTTCTCTCCAGCCCGTGCTGCCTGGGCAAAACCGTGCTTACGCTTCCATTTAATTATACAAAACCCCTCCTCATTTAATTTAATTTAATTTAATTTAGTTTCATTTCATTTCTTTTTTTATTTCATTTTATAATTTTATTTTATTCTATTCTATATTATATTTTAATTAAATTTTGTATTTGATATTTTATTTTATTTTATATTTTACATTTTATTTTATTTTATTTTGTATTTNAATTTTGTATTTTATATTTAATTTACATTTTATTTCATTCTATTTTTATTTTATTTTATATTTTATTTTATTTTATTTTATTTCATACCTTTCCTCTTAGTCTGAGGCCCCTGGTCCTGGGAGCAGGGGTGGTCTTTGGCCTGGAGAATGTCAGGATTGCCACGAGTCTCTTGCTGAGGACATGAGGATGTTCTGGTGAGGTTTCTTCTGCCCTTTTCTCTCCACTGGTCCGACCCCGAGCGCTTCTCTCCCCAGTGCCCATCCTGAGGGGCAGATTCAAGGAGCAGGATTTGGGGGAAAAGCTGGGCTGCTGCTTCAGGCTGCTTCTGCTCGCAGCAAAAGCTGCTGGAGCCTGAAAGCCCCCGAATGAAACCATGGAGGGAATGATTTCCCACCCCCAGCCAAATCCAGTGTTTGTCAGGGGAGTAAAGCAGGCACGGACCCTCACAGGAATGAGAATTTACTGATCCCCAACCAATAAAAGTGTCCAGGAGGTTAAACACAGTGTTGGCTTTTGAAGTGTGCTTCTCATTCGGGAGCACTGGAGGAAAAATCAGGCTGGAAATGAAGAATGGCGCAGGTTTGGTTGGGACCTGGAGCTTTGGCATCTCCCAAATAAGATCAAGCCCTGTGTGGAATTTAATTCTCTCCACAACTCCCTGACAGGAGGGGGCAGCCAGGGGGATTTGGGCTGTGCTCCCAGGGAGCAGGGACAGGATGAGGAAATGGCCTCAAGTTGCTCCAGAGGGGGTTTAGATGGGATACCAGGGAAAATTCCTTCACCAGAAGGGTGGCCAGGCCTTGGAAGGGGCTGCCCAGGGCAGTGGTGGAGTCACATCCCAGAAGTGTGGATGTGGCACTTGGGGACATGGGTTAGAGGTGGCCTTGGCAGTGCTGGGGCACGGCTGGACTCATTCTCAGTGGGGTTTTCCAACCCTTCGGATTCTCTGTGGAGGATGAACCACCAAGCCCTAAAAACCCTGGCCTGATGGTAAAAGAACTGTCAAACCTGGGCTATTTCTCCTGGGGTTTTTTTGCACAGCCAACCTCTCCTTCATTTTTCAGTTCAGAAGAGCTTGGCAAAGAAGCGGTGCAAGAAAAGAAAGGGTTTAGGAGAACCAGGGCTGGGACTGGGTCTGGACAGAGCATTAATGTAACCCCAGTGTAAGGCTGAGCTGCCAGATGGGTTTTAGGCCACCTCCCTCCTGGCCTTGGCTTCTGGGAGGGGAAGGAGATCCTGGAGAAAAGTGCAGCTTTCACACTTGCATTATTTCAGCTTTACCTTCCACGTGGCTAGAAATGTTTGATGCTTAAGGCAGTGACAGACCCACGCCTTGGGGTAAAACCCCGACAAAACACAGGGGACAACCCTCAGCTTAACGCTGGGAAGTGCTTAAAAAAGCTCCCAAACCCGACGCCTCAGTTGCCAGGGAGCAGAGGGAGGGAAAAGCTGCGGGGCTGCACAGCCCCCCGGCTTTCCTGGCAATGAAAAAACGCTTTCAGCTCTGCTTCCCCGCCCTCCGCCCTCGTAAAAGGCCTCACAGAGCGGAGGTCTCTAGGCAGAAGGTTTGAATAAGGGTTGTACAGGGCAGTGGTGCCCTGTGGGTAACCACAGCACCCTCAGGAGCTGCGCACGGAGCCGGAGGTGGCCCCGGCCTGGCGGCACCGGCGCAGGCTGAAAGGCCACGCTGTTCCCGCTCCGCGATTTTTATCGGTGAAACCCCGGGAAGGATTCCTGGGGGGAGCTGCCAAACCCCCAAACCCAGCGGGGAGGTGGGGAGAAGCATCTCCTGTGTGCTGGCACGCAGGGCTTGGCCGTGGAAAACACCTTGGCACGGCTCTTTGGGACTGGAGGGGACGCGGGGTGGCTGCGCCGGCAGCGGGGACCACAAAGGGGGAAGATTTGGGGATAAACACACTTGGGCAGGAAAAAGCGGGGTGGTTTGGGGGTTTTAGAGCATAGATCTGCTCAGCTGGGGTGATTTGGGGATGGTTTGGGGGTTTTAGAGCATAGATCTGCTCAGCTGGGGTGTTTAGGGGTTTTAGAGCATAGATCTGCTTAGCTGGGGTTATTTGAGGGTTTTAGAGCACAGATCTGCTCAGTTGGGGTGGTTTGGGGGTTTTAGAGCACAGATCCGCTCAGCTGGGGTTATTTGAGGGTTTTAGAGCACAGATCTGCTCAGTTGGGGTGGTTTGGGGGTNGGAGGTGGGGAGAAGCATCTCCTGTGTGCTGGCACGCAGGGCTTGGCCGTGGAAAACACCTTGGCACGGCTCTTTGGGACTGGAGGGGACGCGGGGTGGCTGCGCCGGCAGCGGGGACCACAAAGGGGGAAGATTTGGGGATAAACACACTTGGGCAGGAAAAAGCGGGGTGGTTTGGGGGTTTTAGAGCACAGATCTGCTCAGTTGGGGGGTGATGGGCACTGGAGGCGGCACTGCTGACCTGGAGCTGCAGGTGGAGACCGGCATGAGCCACCCCTTTCCCAGGGATTTCGTGCACCTGGATATTTGTCCTTGTTCAGAATAGGTGCCTCATTTTTCACACAGATTTACCCATCTTCAGTTCTGGTACAGCCTTTTGCTGTTCCTCCAAAAATGCCACTTAATACTGAGCACTTCACCAACATTATAGCGTCCATACAATGTAAAATAAGATTTTTATTCTACTTTTTTTCTCACAAGCCCCTCCTGCCCTTGACAAAGACCAGCTCCCGGGTATTTGTTTCCCTTCTCCAACACCATCTCCAGCTGCATCCTTTGCCACAGGGGGATTTTAGCACTCTGAAAAAGCAGTTCAGCCTCAGCCACCAGGAGTTACGGTTCCTTCTTGGCTGCCTCTTGTCCTGTGAGTTCCTGGTTTCCTACTCCCACACGGGGCAAACTTCACCCTCTGGGTTTGTGTGGGGCCGTTTCTTCACCGAGGCCCCACCAAGGCAGAGGATGGAGGTGGAGAGGCTCCTCCCAGCCTGGCCTTTCTGGCAGCCTGCAGGTGGGGTGGGCACTCCTGTTTTTTGGAGGTCCCGATGCCCATTTTATGGCTGTAGGGTCCTTCCCTCCCTAAAGGCAGCACTCTGATTGCCAGGAGAGCAAACCATGGCACAGGCGATAGGGAAGGAATGCCTGAGTCATTTCCAACACATTCCATCAGGCAGCCAAAAGGAAAAGGTGATTTTTTCTCCCTTTGATGTCACTGGCATCCCCTATAAACCAGGTGCTGCATGTGGGGAGGTTTAAACCACGGTATTTTTGGTGGCTAAATGCAAGCCCTTCCCCTTTTCCCTGCTGTGATCCCTGGGATAAAGCGGAGCTGGGCCTGGTGGGGCAGGGCTTGGCTTTGCCTGCCAGGTCCAATCAGTGGCACTGAGTGCCAACAACTCCTTTGAAAGAGCTACAGCACTTAAATAATTAATACCTGCTGAATTATTCAGCCTGGGAGTGCAGCAGATGAATGCAGGGAGCTGACCAGGCTAAGAATGAGTAATTATGTTAATTAACCCGTGCAGCTCGCTGGAGGTGCAATTAAGTTCATCCTTCGGGCTGCTGTGATTTTTTTAGGAACAGAAATGAGATAAAAACGAAACCAACCAAAGCTGCAGTTAAAAGAGATGGGTTAAACCGTGTGGTTTGGATGATCAGCAGACGAGCTGTGCTCTAATTCAAGTAGATTTATGTTCCAGCAGCCCTCCTTTCCTTCAGGGGAGGAAACAGGTACATTTTTTAAAGCTTTAATCACTGCTCTCTGCAAGAACTTGAAGATGTTTCTGCAGATTTAGTAGTGTGATGTGCCAGTCTCTGCTTTTTATTTCCTGTGTGTTGCTGAAGATGCAGAAAAATTAAAAAAAAAAAAAAAAAGAAATATATTAAAAACCCATTAGCATCACAAAATGAGTCCTAATAATGCTCTACAAATTGAAGGCTTAATTTTGCAAACATATCACTTGCCAGCAAAACCTGAGTTCATGTTAAAAGGCTTTTCTGGTGAAAAGAAAAAAAGAACTTAGTAGTTACAAGTGGAGAATATTCCCAATATTTCCCCCCTGCTCTTGTGTTGTTAGTAAGAATTGCTTGGCACTGGGAAGGACTGGGTTGGGTTAAAGAGAGAGAAGTTTAAGGAATGCCTGAGATTTTTCCCAGGCTGACATGGAAAGGCTCTGCCCTGAGCTTTGCCTCTCATCAAGGAATTACCCAGGTGAGGTGAATTCACCAGTAAAGATCTCAAAACCTGCTCCAGCTGTGGGGGTTTTGGTGAAACCTCTAAATAGGAGAAGTGAGAGTGGTAAAATCCATGGTTTCCTCTCCTTTTGGAAGAGTGGATGTGGTGGAATTTGGCTCATCTATGAGCTGGGTTTTGGATTCAGGACTGCCACCTCAAATTTCACTTCCTGGTAGGGATTTTGTGCCACTAAAGAATTGGGTACTGGGAGGCCTCGCCTGGGCATTGATTTATTTTCCTGAATCGCTTAATCAGCTTGGGTCTGATTTGCCTTTTAAAAACTTTATTTGCCGCCTGTCCTGAGCATCCCCATCAAAAATATAGAGAAGCCTGAGGGGTAAAACCCATATTTACTTAAATCCCCATCCTAGTGGGGCTCCTGGATCAATTTTTCTCCCATAATTTACCCCTCTGTGCTCAGCATTTGCTGTTCTGCTGCCCAATCAATACCAGTTCTGCCTGGAAATGGCATTCATGGTTTTTAAAATCAGAGTTTGCTTGCAAAGCTCAACTTTATCTGTAGATCTGAGCAGTTTGGGAAGTCGGGGTTTGTTGTGGGGTTTGGGGGAGGTGATGGATTAACTGCAATTGCACAGATATATTCATGATATTTGTGTGAGCTGTCTAAATTTAATTGACTTTTCTGGGAGTTCACAAGGGGATATAAATGGAGAGTAAAAAGAGCCAGGCTCCTGAAAATGGAATAATTTAAAATCCAAAGAAATGAGACAAAACGTGGCGTGTGTAGAGGAAATAAAACCCCTCCATTTCTCAGCTTGGTCATTAATACTAAAAAATAGAGATGTTTGGGTCTGTGTGGCCTGAATGTTGTGTGCACACTCAGAATGGTTGGGAGTTGAGCCAGGAGCTAGTGCAAATCGATGCTGTAATGTCCATTACTGCATCAAAGCATCGATTCCGACTTGAAACAGATCAATCTTTCGCATCTCTTTAAGGAGGAGCTCAGACAGGAGTGGCGAAGGAAACCCACCCAAAATGTGGGGTCTGCAGGCAGCGCTGTTACAGCTCTCTAAATAATTTGGTTATTGGGCAAACTGAATGTTAAGCAGAAGCAGGCTGTGAGTCTGATCGCTGTAAGGGACCTGCAGACAGTGCTGTGGGTTTAAAAATGCCCATTTTTATATAAACAAGCCCCGTAAGGTGCCACGTGTTCGCTGTTTTGGGAGTTGTGGTGGGTAACTCGAGAAAACCTTGTGGTTAAAAAGTCGTGGTGGCCCCTTGCGGAGAAACAGAATAAATCCATGTATTAGCGCTGAGCTCGAGCAATAGTGTTGCTAATCCTTTTAATGCACGAATATTTCTGGTTTTATATTGCCTTTTGGTTGTTTCGGGGTGTTTTTTGTTCGGTAGTTTCTCTGTTCCGTTGGTTTTTTTTTTTTGTGGTGGCGTCGCTTGCCCCAGTGTTTGGCGTGAGGCTGCAGCTGGAGCAGGGCAGCAGAGGGCGGCCTTGCTCCTTGTGATCGCGTTCCCTGCTCCCGAGGGAACCGGGGCTGAGAAGAGGGGGAAAAGGGAAGAACGCGGGGAAGGCTGTGCCCGCCGGAGCCGCGGGCCGTGTAAGGGAGCCGCGTCATGCCCCAAACACCGCTGCAAACTCTGCCGCTGCCGACAGCCCTGGCTCGGAACCAAAAAGAAAGAGGAAAACAGCGGGTGCGAAGCGAAAAGAAAGCGGTTTTTGTGCGTGTGGAAAGGCGCAGGGGTGGTTTGGGAGCGGGCTGGGAGTTGGCGCTGCCATTCCAGCGCGCAGGAATGTGGAATGCGTTCCCTTTGCTGCCGCACAGCGCGGGGCTCCAGCCTTGGACCGACACTGAGCCTTCGTGTTCCGCCCCCAGGCCCTTCCACAGCGTGCTGGCTGCGCTCAGGATGGGTTCGGACACCGGGGTGTGCGTGCTGGGATTGCAGGAACTCGGGAAGGGGGAGATGGCCGAGTTGGCAGGGCCAGGCTGCTCAAGGAAAGCAGAGGGGATAAAGCTACAACACAAACAGTTCTCACAGAGAAAGCACCCGGGCCCGGCACAGGAGGGACCTGGAGCTGCTGGAGAGAGCCTAAAGGAGGCTCCAGGATGATCAGAGGGATGGAGCAGCTCTGCTGGGAGGAAAGGCTGGGAGAGCTGGGATTGTTCAGCCTGGAGAGGAGAAGCTCTGGGGTGACCTCACTGTGGCCTTGCAGGGCCTGAAGGAGCTGCAGGAAACATGGAGAGAGAGACTCTTGACAAGGGATGGAGGGACAGGACACAGGGAATGGCTTCCCAGTGCCAGAGGGCAGGGCTGGATGGGATATTGGGAAGGAATTGTTCCCTGGGAGGGTGGGCAGGCCCTGGCACAGGGTGCCCAGAGCAGCTGTGGCTGCCCCTGGATCCCTGGCAGTGTCCAAGGCCAGGCTGGACACTGGGGCTTGGAGCAGCCTGGGACAGTGGGAGGTGTCCCTGCCCATGGCAGGAGTGGGGTGGGATGAGCTTTAAGGTCCCTTCCAACCCAAACCATTTTGTGATTATATAAAAGGTCAGTACCAGCCTAGAAATTTTTCTTTCCTGACCACAGGGAAGCAGCAGCATCACTTCCAAGGGATTTTTCCCTGTAGGTTTGAGGAAGCTCCCAGTAGCTGCTATCACAGTTCCCCAGAAGTGACAATTGTGCTGTTTTCCACCCAAACCAGGGATCAGGAGCTGGGAGAAACCTTCCCGAGGTGTTTATGGTGGGGAAGAGGTACACAGGTGAACCTTCCTGGCATGTTTGAATACTCTGCCATGGAGAGGGGTGAAGGTAGAGGAAAAGCAGCTGGGAATGGAACTGGAGTGAGGAGAACCAGGGCGGGTGAGGAGATGGAGCAGTGCTGGTGCAGTCCCAGCCAGGAGGGAGCCCTGGAGCCCAGCCAGGGGTTTGGCTGCTGATCTGCAGCAGAAATTGAAGAAAGGTGAGAATGAAAGCGCTGCCCATCCCCTGACTCACCCAGGGCGCTCAGCTGAGAGATGTTGGCGGTGCTGAGGAAATCAGGCGAGTGCTGGTCTCTAATGCTCTGATGAGTAGAGCAATCAGTTCCTGCAAACACCGACAGAGAAAACGGTGAATATAAACATTTTACACTCTCTGAGAGCCCAACCTGATGGAGTTCCCCCAAGCATAAATAAGAAATCGCTGTAGAAGCCAGTGGAGCGCTGTAAAACCTTTGTGAAGCCTGATGTGAGCCCCTGTTTGCAGATTGTGCCTGGATGATTCATGGATATTTCCTTGGTACTGTAACAAACCAGCTCCTCTGTAGGGTGCAGCCATTGGTTCTGAGCCTTAAATGATCACAGCTCCTGAGGACAGAAATTTTTGGGAAATGTGCTCTGAGAGGAAGGGTTTAGCATTGCTGGAATGGTGGCCACAAATACCTGTAGATCCCTAAATGAAAGTCTGGTGCTCCGGTGGAATATTTACAGTTGCTCAAGACATGCAAATGTCAAAGACTTCAGGATAAATTCTGGCACAAATCTGTATTTAAAAGGGAAGGCAGCTCTCAGTGCAACTTAAAGAAACACCAGCCTGTTCTCCAGGCATGCAAACCCCAGATTTAAAACCTGTGGTTTGTGTTTATTTTTATAAATACCTGAAACAGCCAGGTAATCATTTTTAATAAGCAGGAGGATTAATCTGATTATATAAAGAGACAGGGCACTTGTTCTCAATGCATCACGAAATAATAGTAACACACTGGTTATTCTCATATCAGGGGGAGCAGAATTTGTGTTTGTTTCTAATCCAATTTCAAATATGAATGAATTGTTTTGAAGGCTGGATAAATCAACCCAACAGACCAAGGCAATTATGGGAGGTGAGTGGTGCATTACTGGCGAGGAGAGATAAGAAACACTGCGGGGTCTGACAGGGTGAGGAGAGGGAGCACCCGGAATTGCAAATGCTCGGGGCTGCCGAGAGGTTTGCACCGTGAAACCCCTGAAGTGAAGGAACGGCATCGGACAGTCTTGGAATGGGGCTGGAGAAATGAGCTGCTATCAATTAATATCATTTGATGGGGGGAGAGGAGCCTCTTGCTGTTCTCACCTTCCTGAGGGTTTTGCTTTCCACCTCTTGCAGCCAGAGCACTGTGACTAAAACAATCAGCGAGGTGCAGAAGGCAGCGCAGGCCAGAGAGGGGAACAGCTGAAACTGAGGAGTTCAGCTGTGCCTGTGTCGTGGTTTAAAAGGAAACAGTGAAGGATTGCAGCTGTCTCGTGGAACAAATCTCACTTTCGGTGAGCCCAAGTTTTTCCCAGTGTGTGACAAGGAGCAGTGCTCTGGGAGAGCTGGGATTGTTCAGCCTGGAGCGGAGAAGCGCTGGGGTGACCTCACCGTGGCCTTCCAGGGCCTGAAGGAGCTGCAGGAACATGGAGAGAGACTCTTGACAAGGGATGGAGGGACAGGACACAGGGAATGGCTTCCCAGTGCCAGAGGGCAGGGCTGGATGGGATATTGGGAAGGAATTGTTCCCTGGGAGGGTGGGCAGGCCCTGGCACAGGGTGCCCAGAGCAGCTGTGGCTGCCCCTGGATCCCTGGCAGTGCCCAAGGCCAGGCTGGACACTGGGGCTTGGAGCAGCCTGGGACAGTGGGAGGTGTCCCTGCCCATGGCAGGGGAAAAATGAGCTGAGATTTAAGGTCCCTTCCCACCCAAACCATTCTGGGATTCCAAGGGTGCCCTGGGAGCTGTTGTTGCTCGCTGGAGTCCCACACACAGACAAGCCCGGAGGTGATTTCACATGGAGGTGGTGTAGACAGATGCAATCCAGGGAGGAATGTGTGGGGGCAGTGAAGGGAACAGGGTCATGAGCATGGGCTGTCCCCAGTGGTCCAGCTGGGGCTGATGACAAGTGGAAGGAAGCTGGCCTGGCCATCCCAGCCATCCATCCCCCTGTGGAAATCAGACCCAGAGCATGGCTCTCACCTTCCTTCAACTGTTTCAGCTTTCTCCCAGTCCCACAGAGACGTGTATGGCAGCAGAATGAACCTGTTTTCCCAGCAACATCAACTGAGTTGATGTTTTTTACAGACTTCACCTCCGTTGCATCCTGGATCTCATGGCTCCACAACTCAGTCTGCTTCCTTATATCTCGTTTAATTGGTCCCTGGGTTCATTTGCTGGTTGCTTATGGCTGAAAGCAAAAGGAAAACTGCATTTCCAGGGCCTGCCTTGTCTAAATGCTGCTTTTGCTCTACATAGGCAGTGCCCTGGGACTGCGAGAGAAGCAGGGCACGGGCAGTGTCTAATTGTGGTAACTGCAGAGGGCACTGAGTGTTTATTTTGGCAGCTTGCAGAACAAGTTTCTGCTTAGTCCGAGCCTAAGGAGGCTTCCCAAGGCAGCTGAATCGTTTTGAAGCCGTTTCTGGCTTAATCCAACTCAGAGGAAGAAGTGTCCAAGCTCTGCCTGTGTCTGATCTTGCTGGGCAGTCCAGCCTTTTGTGGAAAGTAGGAAAAATGAACTGGTCACCTGAGGTGTGTCTGGACAGCAGGGATCGGGATTGTGGCGCTGATTCCCGCAGCAGGGATTGGGATCGTGGCGCTGGTTCCCGCAGCAGGGATCGGGATCGTGGTGCTGGTTCCCACCGCAGGGATCGGGATCGTGGTGCTGGTTCCCACCGCAGGGATCGGGAT